>JAHWFP010082487.1:444-16869 GCA_023313725.1 Lithobius niger
TATCTACCCTGGTACTGACCAAGAGTACTGACGGTGCACGGACTTTTGTGTTCGGGAAGTAGAGACACGACAAGGCGACAGACGGGTCTTCGTTGGGTCTCTTATCTTCTGTCTTTAGTTTGCGAACAGAAGGATAGCTTTCAAATTTCAAGCTCACATATCATCGTCACAGAGTTAGGAAATAATATCATGGTCCGTCGATGATATTACTTTTCGGCAGCTTTCAGTAATAATAGGAGCGACGGACCAGGATAATATCTAGGCCAGCGAGGAACGCAGCTATACTGTTCTCCATGGACCTTGAATAATATATAACTGACTTAGTTCTGTATCACTAGAGGGAGGACCAACAATTTTTATTAAAACGCTAAAAAAAATTTACACTACGGCACAATAATTTTTTATCTGTTAAATTTGTACAACAACTATTACGCAATAGTTCGTAATTTTGCGAAAATAATAATCCCAAGTTTGTTTTGGTAACTACGGCGCTTGCTGTTGCGGACGTTGTTGATCCTGCATGGCGGCGAATTAAAACTTGTACATTGTCTCTGATCACTGTTCGAATTAATAGAGTGGAAATTCATGACGAAACCACTCGTCAAAACTATCGTTATAGGCAACATATTTATCATCAGCTATATTCATAAAGTTTCGGACGTGAACATAACATTTTAAAAGTGTACAAGGTAAGTGATAGCGAAGTTTTGAAATGACTTACGACGGCTCCCGTCGAACATGAATAAACGTGAAGTTGACGGTGGCTTTACTTACTGTGTTTAAAAGAAAGAAAGAATTTCGTATTTATGTCATAAATTGGCGAAATAAACATGATAATTAAGCAACATAACTTAATACGTTGTCCATCTGTGGAATACGTTTACAGTGGAAGGGAACTCTGAATGGAATTTGGTATATTTTCTCGTTTTTCTGCTGGGTAGCGAGATGACGTTTTAATCTAACTAGCGTTATTTTGTTGCTCCTAGTTAACGACTTGCTTCGGATCTATGTGAAATAAAGGCATTTACATAATAAAGGCAGCTGCTACTTAGTACAAGGTGGTAGCAAGACATTTAAATAAAAACACTGTTGCCAGTAAGCCCCATGTGTTACGTACTGCAGTGCAAGAGCGGTGTACTGGTGCAAGACAGTTAAAAACACTTCCAGTAAGCCCCACTATGTTACTGTAAAAATGGTGTACTGGCAGCAAACAACTTGAAAGCGCTGCTGCTAGTAAGTCTTATTACGTTAATGTACGAGTGGAGTACTGGTAGCAAGACACAACCACTGCAGCCAGCAAACCCCCATTACGTACATTTGGCTAGTTGACAGGTAGGAGGAAGGTGCGAGTCGAGTTGACTTGCGTCTCTCCCTCCAAACCACACACCAAGGCTCTTTGCCATGACCCACGTATCGCATGACTGAGCTAGTCCATTCAAACGGCCAAAGATCCGCTGTTCTGGTTTGTTAGTAGCTAACTCATCATGGTAAACAGCCGTGGCTCGTGGTATAGAGTAAATGTTTACGTTGGGAGGGTAAAGGGCGAACAGCAAGTCCGATTACGGCCGGGTAATGTGCGAGTGGAGTTGACTTGCTACTCGCTCTTTAGAGTAGATGTTTACATTGGGAGAGTAAAGGGCGAGTATCAAGTCCTTACAGATACCGTGGTATAGAGTAAATGTTTACGTTGAGAGGGTAAAGGGCGAACAGCAAGTCCGATTACGGCCGATTAATGTGTGAGTTGAGTTGACTTGCTACTCGCTCTCTAGAGTAGATGTTTACGTTGGGAGAGTAAAGGGCGAGTATCAAGTCCGAGTAATATGCGAGTCGAGTTGACTTGCTACTTGACCTGTAGAGCAGCAGTTCTCAAACTTGTGTAGCGGTTTGCTACGCACGTCACGAAATTTGAATCGTGGGAAACAACAGATGTAGAAAGCAGCAAAACCGGTGTTTCCCACAAGCCTGACGAAGACGGACAGAACAGTATATCACTCTGTCAAAAATTCGTGAGGCACTGTAATGAGTCGAGTACAGTGCCTGGTGTGAAATTACGCCTCCATTTTTGGAGTTGATATTTGACTGCATGACCATTATCAGTCTCCTTTTTGCCAAATGGCGAGGGAAAATCGACTACTGTCGTGGCTCGACTACTGTCGACTTAGTTTTAGTTCTAGTCACCACCTGGTTACTCTAAATGAAGTTTGGGCACTCAAATGGCCATTTAGGGTTGGCTGATATATCACCCGATATATATCGCAATATTTATCCGTTGATATAGGCTACAGGAAAATGATTTGACTGATAAGAAAATTTAATAAAAAAAAATCAGTGGTTGCAGAAAGTTTTTTCTGGTAGTGTCGTACTTATGAACACATTAACATAGGGCGCGTTTGTCGTGGTAAAATCCAAAATGACGTCCCCCATAGAAAGAATGCAGTGCGTTGTGCGTGTGTGGTTGACATTTTCGAGACTTGGTTGAACAATTTGTTTTCCGCAACTAGAAAACAGGTAACCTACAGTAATTTATCAACAAGATGGTGCTCCAGGTGGCTTTGGCCTGTTTTCTAGTTATTGGATCACGAATTGTTCAATCAAGTCTTGAACTGTCATTGAACAGTTATGGGCGACTTTGATTCGGCCAACCACACAATGGCGCACTTCAAAATGTTGAATAAGCATTTTTAAGGTTTGTCCTAAATATTCTTTTTTAGTACTGTAGTTTTGAAAAAATTGAAGGCTGTCAGATCCTCAATATAGGTTTAGTTTCTTGTGCCGTGATTAATAATTTGTTTCCGTGTTTTTTCCCAGGGAAAAGGGACGCCATGTCAGTGTTCAGCAGTGAAGCATGAGCTCTGCGATTGACACAATGGATTCGCGGTCGGCCACTACCGGGGCTGGCAAGTCCAAGGCCAGCCTTCGATTTCACGCGGATTCCTCGCCGGCACACCACGCGGACGGGGACGAGTTTGAACATCATGCCTCACCAATAGTGATTCAACAACGATTGCCCCCTGTACGTCAAACGTATAGTTACCCAGGATCGGTGGGCTACCCTAGCACATTTGACAAATTTCGCTTCTTAACTGAAGAAACCATGACACGAGCATTGCACGACGCCAAAAAGACAATGGAGGAAGAGCGGTTTCGAAAAATATGCGGCAAGAAGAAAGTGCGAGCCGCTGCCGACGACAGTGGCGATAATAACCTGTGCTCGGACATCAGTCGGGCCTGCTACGACAAATGGGTGAATCAGATCAAATGGTTTTGGTACGAGATTGAAGATTACCTACGGGAAATTGAAACTGTATATAATGAAGGTATATAACAAGCGTTGTTTACTTTATAAAATTTCTGTATTTACTTTAAAATGGGGTTTTTGCGCGATCATTGCTGGGGTCATGTTTTATGCAATTACTGAAAATGTTCACGATTTCTTCTAATTGTTATCGGTTGCATTTCCGTTTCAAAGTCGGTGTTGATGAACCAAAGATAATGTCGTGGAATTTGTAGAAGACACGGGGCTTCACTGATAACCAATCACGTCTTGGTGATCTGACCCAATAGCCTACGTATTCTCGACAACCCTTCCCAATGTCGGTCGCCACTCGCCATTTGGCGAGTGGAAATCAACAGTTGGCGACTTGGAATTTAGCCTTACTCGCCAAGTCGGCGACTAGCTACAGAGCATGCCACTAAAAAAGGGGTATCTCTGGAACCGTACAAGTTAGAGACGAACGGTGTGCGGCTTTAAGCTCAGATTTATAAGGGCTATATAACTGGATTTTCTGCATTAATACTGGAGTTTAAGAAAATTGCACAATTTTGTTAATGCATAAATTAGAGAAACCTTTCATCATACAAGACGTATTTGGTATGTGGCGAGTAAAAATTGTGAAATGGCGAGCGCCTTGTAAGGTCTACTGGCCAAGTGGCGACTGCTACTGGATTGACATTCGGAAGGGTTGATTCTCAATGAGGGCACTAGCATACTTTGGCTTTACTAGCATTGATTAGGGCTGAAAGAGCAATGCTTAAGAAAAATGTCAGTTTTGTCTCTTCTATATTAGATTAATTTCTTTTTAAGTGCATTTTTTGTTATGTATTTTGAGAACGATTTGAGCTAAGGACTGAAATTAACATCATTCAGAAGCTCTCAAAAAAAGGTTAAAATGTAAGGCTGTGCCGGTGCCACTTTTCCCGATACCAGTTCGATACTGGTGCCAGTTTACTGGGTTTCGATCCCAATACCGGTTCTATTGATCACATGCCGATACCAAGCCGGTACCAGTGCTGTAATAAACAATACAGAACATGTGATAAGTCAATAATTTTAATTGTGTAACCAAAGTAACAGTTGGAATTATTCGCTGAACACTTTTTTTTATCGCAAATCCAAATTAAAACCTAGCAGATTATTTATTTAAAAGTTGCTTAATTTTTAGTAGTGTTGGTAACAATACGCCATATTATTAATGTACGAAAGTGCCGATTCTGGAAAAAAAAGCCGACACCATTACTTTTCCGGTGCTTGTTAACCGAGCGCTGGTCCGATACCGGTACCAATGGTACCTGCAGCCGGTCCCGGTATTGGTACCTGCACAGCCTTTTTAAAATGGTGTATTTAATCGGCAAAGTTTAGCAAAATTGTCGATAAAAATAGTTTGCTGCTCAGGTTCGTGAACTCGTACGTTTTAATTTTTATAATTTAGTTTGGAAAAATGTTCTTTAAAAAAAAACCAAACTCGTTTGATGCTTTAGGTAAGGTTTAACTGGTCTGAAGCCAAAACAGCAAAACGCAAACTCTCCTGTAAGGTTTCATATACTGCAATGTTGCTATACTGTTTAGTCCATGTGAAACCTTAATTGTTGTATTCAAATATTTGTACTACCTTTACTTTTGCAGACTGTAGATCAGCTAATGATTGGTGCATGCTACTTGGCTAAACGACATCACTGGAAAATATAAAAAAAACTAACCATCTTAGTGTGCTTAGCACAGCTCTAGAGGTAATTCAGGGTTCGTGCAAGTCTTTGAAAACCTAGAAATATCCTGGACAGTAATACTGAAATTCCTTGCCTGGAAAAGTGCTTGAATATGTTGAAAAATGATGTATCATCAGTAGGGTCAACCCTCTCGAATGTCATTCAAGTTGGAGTCACCACTTGGCCAGTAGACCTTAAAAAGTACTCGCCATTTCAGAATTTATACTCGCCACAATACCAAAAATATCTTGTACAAGCCATGGGTTCTCTAATTTGTGCATTTATAGAGTTGTAAAATTTTCTTTACCCCAGTACTGTTGCAGAAAAGGCTGTTGTATAGCCCTTGTAAACCTGAGCATACCACCGCAAACCGTTCGTCAAGAGCTTGCACGGTTCCAGAGATATCGCTATTTGAGCGTAATCTTCTATTGCTAGTCGCCGTTTTGGCGAGTAGTGCTAAATTCCAAATCGCCAACTGTTGATTTTCATTCGCCAAATGGCGAGTGGCGACCGACATTGGAGAGGGTTGAGTAGGGCGATGAATGGAAAGTAGGCGACGTAACTGAAGAACACTGAAAATCTAGCCAAGAAAGTAGTAGAGTGTGTAGCCTTACATTATCCTATTCTTTCTTTGTTTGGGCATGAAAAGTTTTGAAATTTTAGCTCTGGCTTTAATTGTATTTACGTGTATAATGGTTGGATACAGTTCTCAGTAAGGTTTCACATGGACTAAACAGTGCAGCAACATTGCCGTATCTGAAACCATACAGGAAAGTTTGTGTTCCTTTGCTGTGTTGACTTCGGATCAGGTAAACCTTACCTTAAGCAAGAAACGAGTTCATTTTTGTTTTCTAATTTGTGGTACTTTAGCAAACCAAGCAGTTTATATTAGCATGTTTTAATGTTTTGTATCTTTATCAATTACGGTTTGCACAAACCAGTGGAAACAAACCTTTTAATCTTCAGTCTATGTCTTGCAGCTGGCTAGCATTGGGCAATTTCAAAATTTATCATGCGATGCGGTTAAGCAGATTGCGATTTGCTGATATATATTTTTAATAATTTGCTTTTGACTTACTGGCCTACACTAGCGATGCCAAACACGCTACTCTTCGACAAAGCTCACTTCAATTCAATGGATTCTTCCACGATAATTTAGAGTTAATATTTAATTTAAATAACACGATGGACTGTCAAATTTTGGAAGTTGAGAACAAATTAAAATCTCGGCACTTAAAAAATTATAGGCACATTTCCAAAGTTAGGCTAGGAATGTTCTGAAACAATTGTTATTTATCATCGTACAGAAGCATTTTCGTTTAAAATTAGCTGCAGATGATTTTTTCTCGACAATTGGTGTCGCAGACAGTGGCAGAATTTCTGCTTCCCAAGGATGCTTTCTTTCCTCGAGGTTTCAAAGTTCTTTTCATCCATCCAGCTCAGCAACCCAAGTCTGCATGTGCGACACAATTCCTCCTGTATGAGTGTCTACGTCATGAAGGCCGGCCTCTTTTTCCCTCTTTCCCGCTTCGCTACGTATTTTGCCCGATCAAGTCGTTGACTGTAGATGATAGTCTTCCCTCATGGCCAAATCCTGGACCACGCTCCAGCGCAGAAGTCTTCTCTGTCGGCTAGCTACGATCGACCAAACGTCGCCTGCTCTAGCTCGGCCTTAATTCACCAATGCCTTCGTCCGCCTTTTCGCCAGCTCCCTTCGGCACGTACATTGGTGTCCTGACACCTCCATGCCGCGTCGTCCCCACTGCCCTGCCCATCAACAGACCGGCCGTCTGCCGACACGCCCCTTGCCACCGCTACGTCGGTTTTCGTTGGTTGCATAACCAAGCGCCGTCGTCTGCTGACTACGACCGGCCGATATGACTTTTTACCGATCCGATACGATACCGATGAAGGGTAAACCAATCCGATCCGATACGATGTCGATACTGATAATAATAATAATAAAAATTCACGACTAAAAGTTTAAATTTCATACAAAAAAATGCAACGTCGGTTCCTGATTTTGCATGGGTTCCAACTGTTTGAAAATGTCAAGTTTCAACTGTTGAGATTATCCAAAAAGTTCTGTACAGCAATAACAGCATTTTTACTTTTATTCGTACTTATGACTTCAGTAAAATAAATACGGATGCAAACCTATTTACGTCGCCTTTTGTACTTAAGTGTCAGACTGCCTGAGTGGGGAATCGAACCCATAACCATTGAAACTAAAGGCCGGAGTCCTACCACTCAGCCATACTGACATGGCCTATATCGAGCCCAATTGGCTTTCTGTCCCATTTGTATGACTTTCTGTACATTCATCAGTTAGATTTTAGTTGGTTGGTTGTTATAAAACTTGCATTGGAACTGTCACCTGCTACATTTTCATTACAAACTAAGCAAATAGCTTTGCTTTTCTCACTTGGTTATTGCTTTTGCTGTGCTTGGTGTCAGTTTTGCGGGGAAGACAGTTGCGTTTCTTAGCATAAGAAATATCTGTATCAGAAGCCTTACAGTGGTCTAATACCGATACGGCAAAAACATCGATAAATACAGATATACCGACGGACTATCCCTATCGACCATCTGCCGTCTCTTACTTGCTTTCATTACCGCCACCAGCATCCTCACACACCACACAATATCCCTGATTAGGCTTATTCTGTTACTGTGTGCGTCTGCTAACCTAATAAGGCTTCACACACATTTTTGTGCCCGTTGATGATAATGAATTGGATTTTCTTCAGCATCTGTCATTGGGTTTGTTTTCTCGTGTTTGTTAACAATAACATGTGTCTCTCGTGTCTGTCCATGTACACCATTTATGACCTTCATCTCTCTGCTGCCGCCTGGCTGCCATCTGCTGTTCCATCGTCAGCTGCAATCTTTTTCATTCCTCTTCGAGGCTGACGACCAATTGCACTGCCTGCTGTCCCTCGCTGGCTGTTGCTCGCTCATCCTCCTCTGTCTTGACCGCCATCGTCGAACATGGTTGCTGTTACTCGAGACCTTCGCCCCTTGCTCGCAGCTCTAAAAGCCTGTCGTCCACTACGGCTTCAGACTGTTGTACCGGCCGAGCCGCTGCAACTACTGAACTGTCGTTTCAAGCTCTTCGTGCACCGTCCTTGTCGCCTGCAATTTGAAGCTCTTCCAGACAATCGTTCTTCGCCAACCATAATCCGCACCTCTTCTGGACTGTCGTCTTTTACTAACATTGTTGCTACAAAGCAACATTGTACCCCCCCTCCCCCTGCTCGCTGCTCTTCGAGCCTATCGCCCTTCACTGTTCGCCGTCACTACGGCTCCAGACTGTTGACACGGCTGAACTGCCGCAGCTCCTCGGACTCTGTCCTTTGCTGCATGCTATTTGAATGCTTCCAGCCATCTGAGTCTGCCGCACTTCGCCTCGCTGCGTGCTGCTGGGAGCTCTTTAAGGTGCCGTCCTTAGCCGCCTGAAATTTGTAGCTTCCTGACAATTGCCCGTCGTAGACATCTGCCTGCACCTCTCCAGACTGCCGATTCTCCCTCTGTCGTTTGCAGCTTCTCAATTCGGTGGCGGTCGTCTGTGAGCTGTGACCCATCCAAACTGTCGCCCTTCGAAACTCTTCGTTACCACTGTCCTTTGCTGGCTGCCGGTTTCAGCTTGACTGGACTGTCATTTTTCGCCCACTGCTGTCCGTCGACCAAGCCGCCTGCGCTGCCAAAGACAGTCTTTGCCCATGACATGCTTCAAGGCTGGGCTGAAGGACTTCTCATCCAGCATGGACCTCCACTGCATACTGCATCGGCGCCTTCGTTCTCGATTTCACCTCTATCCTCACTGATCGTCGTTAGATGCTCTTCCAAACAGCTATTCTTAACATTGTCCTGCCAACTATCGTCCGCATCCATTGTACTGTCATCTTTCGCAGCCTCTGGCTCAGAACACTTCAACACCACCGTCGTCATCGTCTGGCGCTCACAATTTCTCATCACAATCTTTCACCACCATTAGGTTCCAGAGCCTTCACGAATCCGTCTTTCGGCTGGCGCCACTTCCGTCACTCAAGGATATTCGTCTCAATTACACCAGTCATCATCAAATCAGAAGTCTGTCTTTTCACTTCCAATCCCAAGTCTCCGTCAAAATCAACGCCACACAACGACGACAACCACACGTGGAGTTTTCTGATCTCACCGAAACACCGTCATGAACATAACGTCAATAACAACCGGGGACTCCCCAGTTAACCTCAGAACTTCAAGACAACTATTCTTCAAAGCCGCTGCCAGTGCTCCACCACAAAACGTTACTCCAAGGTGAACGTAGAAACCCGTTGCAACGCGTTGTTGCCTTTTGTTTTCCCTGTAGAGAAAAAAGCGCGAACCCTTTTTGAGTTTGTACTCAGGCTCGTAAGAATGGGGGTGCGAATAGACGCGTGTCAACAAGGCCGCACGTGTCACTGTTGCCGCACTTGAACAGAAGTCGTCGCCATGTAAAGACGTGCGTGTCCTGCTGCAATGCCAAGACAAGACGTGTCTGGAGTTGTTAGTTGATATAGGTTACAAGACATTGTTAGTTGATATAGGTTACAAGACAGGATTAGCCTACTGCAGTAATTTTACTCGCGAGACTGTTTTGCCGTAATGCGTGTCCGAACTCGACAGCAGCCAACCTGACTGCTACAAGTCAGCCCGTAAAGAAGCGTTTCTCATCATCCTCTTCATCGTTCCGATCGGTAATTATACATGATTAATGTTTATGTATACTAATTCACCTCTCATGCCCTTCACCAGTACAGAACTGCACGCTCGTCCAAATGGCAAATATTGGAAGAGGCCGCCTCCAAGTAGTATCATCAAAGAATGTCGCATTCTCTTGAAACTTGGCTAGTGTTGGCCTTCGAAAGCTTGACTGATGTCACTGAGCAGGAATTGTTTCCAAACAAAAAGACTAGGTCAATTCCAAGCATGTCACAGTTGAGACTACCACAAGAAACCCTGCTCCATTGCAGATCCATCAGCCCGACCAAAGCATAGCAAAGGTTTTGCTATACACTCAAAGCAAAGAAACCAAACCTCGTGACAACATCAAAAAGAGCTGAAGAAATTCTTGAGAAGAGCAGAAAAAAAAAGCCAGTCAGTGCAGCCCCAGTTGTGAAATGGCGCACTCCCGTTTCCTCACCAGCTGGGTTCTCAATCTCTTCACCAAGCATCTCATCTCAAAACTTATCGCCCCCATCAGTTTCAACACCACACAATTCACCTATCTCATCGAAGAACTTCTTGTCACTCCCACCGTAACAGACACCCTCTCAACTAGTCAAGAATCTGCTGACACGCAACGGAAATGCAAACACATCCTCAACAGCTGCCCAATGGATTCTGCCGAAACTGGATTCGCTAAAAGAAGTTTCACAAAGGGATCCATTTAAAGAAAGACTAAAGCTCAAACAGAACTTAAAAACCTTTTACCTGTCACTTTGGGAAGTTTATGATCATGCAAACAAGGATTGCACCGCAAATGGAATCTTTCAACACAAAACAAAGAACTACAGGAACCACCAAGAAACTTCAACTTTGACAGGCGAACTCAAGTCACTTTCTCTACATCTCAACTAACCTCCAAAACTGGCGGTTGCAAAGATTCATGCCACAAAACCACCACACTGCAAATCCTCATTGTGGCCAAGACAGAAGTGTCCTCTTAAATGCAAAACAAGGACTCTCATAACTTCTCTCCAAACTCAAACAGCCTCCCATGCCAACGTGAATGTACATGGGACCCCATCACACAACTCGACGCCATCTATACCTCGTCCACCACCTCAACTTCTGTCATCGTCAACCCAAGACCACCTACCCTGAAACTGATGCCCCCGCGCTCCAAGTTAAAAACTGGAAAAATGCCACTTCTCACTTTCCAACAACAAAATTGGCATCCCAACCGATCTGGCAATTGGATGACTTGGATGATTTTCAACCAGCCCATTCCAACATCATCCAAAATTTGAACACATAAACTAGACAATTACCGTGCTCTGAATGCTATGCCTTTAATTTCAGCACAAACACACAAAACCCTTTTGACCAAAACTGAAACTTAATTCAGTAGACATCATCATAAACTGGAACACCATCCCGTCATTTTCACCCAAAATCAGTGGCCTTTTCGTCTCAGTAAAGAAAAAAACTATGATCAACCACCTCCTTAACATTGTTTCCTAATGCAACACGGGAATTTATTGATACAGTACTCATCAAACATCCGTCTGTCAACCCTCCCTCCTTTTTGGACGTCAAGCAAGACATCACCACTCTCTTCTCGAAATCCATAATCATCCGAACCTGACACTCATTAACTGGCTCTTCACACCGTAAGCCATCCATGACAACAACGTGAACGCCACTCATGGTTCGGAATTCAGCACTCCCCTTAATCCACTTCCCAGGACCAAACTGTTCAGTGTGCATCATCCTCCGAAATCACCATTCCTCATCAACATACGAAGAAATGTTCCTCACCTCTCCACTGAACACCGTCTCCATCCCATCATCACTATTAACCTCCTCCTTCGGCTCAAACCCACTTGACGAAGCTTTCCTCGAGTACCTCACATCAACCTGCTGAATCCTAACTGAATCCAAAATAAAACCTTTGTTGATTGTTTCAGCCCTTTGCATTTTATACAGACTAAACTTTTGCTTTAGCTGAGTAAAGTAGTAAATTGAGTAAAGTTTACAGACTTGAGTACACATTTACACAACTTGTTAATTGGTTTTTCCCTTATAATTCCTGAATGGTTTATGCTAGCCATTTGAAATTAGATCCATTGGAAAGCTGGTGAAAAAACACTAAAAAAGGTATATAATAGAGTGTCGAAATTGCCTAAAAATAGCAAAGTTATTGAAAAAATCAGCTAGACATTAAAAATGTTGCCCAATCCGAATCGAATCCAATCTGGATTCGATCAATTCCTAGTCTCGATGTACTGTAAACTTAGTGTTGGGGTTTGATGAAGGCTGCAGGTTCAAAAGAGGAATAATGGTGTGCATAAAGTGTTGAATGACGAATGATTCCAACACCGGGATGGCTATCATTTAGTTATTTGTTTTCTTCCATGAAGTAGGGTGATGGTTTATAGTGAATCGCGACCTAACGAACCAGCTAGGGCGCAAGTGGGACGCATCACCCATGCCTAATTTGTGTAATGGTAAACATTTTTCTTCTTGAAATTAACTTCATTTATTTTTTGTTTGTTTCAAGTTCGTCTCCACGCTGACAGTTTTTTGAGTCGTAAAAAGGACAAGGAGGAAGAAGCAAGACGCCAGCGACGAGTTGGCGAGTTCCAGTCTCGCTCATGTCGGATTGTCTACGACTTACAGCAACAGATCAAAGATGTGTTCTCAGCACTCGACAGTAACAGCAACGTGCTGAGTAGAGTTGTAAGTTGTGGAGCTAATGACTTTTTTTTGTTGCTCTGAATGAAATGAGTACTGTTAACCTTATTATGACATAACTCTTACGTGCTTTGATTGTACATGCTTGGAAAACGGTAACAAGAGGAATGCATGTGGCCAATCATTTTAAGGGACGCTTATTTTTGTACGCTGTACTAGGTAACAAGAGGAATGCAATGTCGGAAGACAATTCCTCACAAACAAAAAATTGAAATACTGAGCTAAACGTTCTTACATTAACAAAATTGCATAAATTTATACTAAATTATTTGCCCGAATACTAACAAATCTGAACTCTACCGAATATCATTTCTCGGCCAAAATCGGTATTCAACTGAATACTGAACACCATTATTCAGCCAAATACTGAATATTGTTATTACTAAACACTGGGAATTTTGCCCAAGTGTAATTACCGAATATTTGGTGTATTCCTACCGTTACTGCAACATTTTGTAAAGGACCTATTTCGAAGTCGGTAACCGGTTCCTTGATGCTTTACTATTTGGGATTTGGCATTGGTGGTGCCACATTTGCATAATCCTTCCACGGACTTTACTCTTGAAGGTCTTGGCTCTAAAGGTGGTTAAGTTGCTGCTGATTTGTGCGGGGACTAGGGCAAGTGAGTTGGCCTGCATGAACCTGGATTAATGTGATTTCTTGGAGACGAAGGTTGTGTTCGTGATCCGCGACCACAAGCTGGCGAGATGTGGGGCACTGTTATTGGTATTGAAGGTGCAACGTCATGAGGACAAGGCACTGGACACAATTCAGTATGTGTCGTCCTACATTAGGCGGCCGTTGCCGTTGCATTATGGACAGGTCTTGGACACAGGCAGTCTCTCAGGGAGGAGGTGGTTATCCTACATTCGGCATCACCATCTGGTTAGCTCAGTCAATAGCAAGGTGGTTGTGTTTCGGTGTTCAGTGCCGCTGTGTTATACTGTATGTGCCTTTTCCACGTGGGCTGCACTGACTTCCGCAGCGGTAGGCTGAGGGTCTCTGCATCGCAAATTATGGAAATGTCCAGTCGGATATTGACGTCGGTGTTTGCCCCCCTTTCCCCCCTCCCTACCAGAAGTCATTGTCACCAAGACTTCCCAGAACACACTTGCAGAGGTTGCAGATAAGGGGGTCTGCTAGTCGAGTCAGGTAAGGATGGCAGTGCCAGGTTTCCTAATCTATGCCATTTGTAAAACAGTGCGGAGGATTCTGCAAAGTAGAAATGTACATTCTACCTGATAACTTATATTCTCGCAGGAGAATCTAAGTTCTCTTAGTAGAATCCGACGAAACTGTTACCTTGCTTTCTCTTCCCATCTCCCTGGCACTGGGTTCTTATGCCACAAAAGAATAGTGGTGAGGAAGCGTGAGGTGACAGAGGAGAGACTACTGGAAGTAACATAAAATTTACATAAATGAAGATTGAAAAGGCGAAACGAATTGATATTGAAGATTGAAGAGGTAATTAATTATATGTAGAAGTAGGAAGTTCCAATGTGCTGCAGGGAAGATGGACCCCCCCCCCCATTTGTAACACATTGTTAGATTTTGCTCGGAGAACTTTTGGTGTTGCATATTTCCAATTTTAGCGTAGATTCTCCTGCGAGAACAAGTTCTCTGGTAGAATCTTAATTTCTGTCGGATTTAAGTGTTGATAGTATTGATACGGCAATGTTGATAGTATTTACGCTAGAGGCGCTGTTCCAGTTACACTTTTTTGAGTGATCCAAGTTTTGAAAATTGTGACTAAAGTAAGGTCTAGACTGTTTTACAAGCACTTATATTTTAATTGTCTCTTTCCAAACACGGCAGGCAGTCGCTATTTCGTTATAACGTCCAAATCCGTCCAATGTGCTTTATTGAATTTACGTCATCTGAAATTCACTAGCCTGTGCGAGGTGCCTACTTTTAGAGGCTTCGGTTTGTGTTAATTGCATCGGATAGTCATTGAGAACCTTTGTGGAGGCTTCATGCATAAATTTATCACGGCTGGGTACCAGTGGTATCTCTACTTTTCTCTCTCTCTCTGTTTGTTGTAGCATGTGCGCATGAGAAAGCTTGGAGAAAGTGTGGTGACGATGTGAGAATGGAGTTAACTACGACGCTTTGTGAATACCAGTGTGGTATACTTAATGCTGTGTTGATAGTCCAAGATTGATTTGAAAAATGTGTTACGGAAATTGATAAATTGTCTGTATGTCTAGGTGATGAAAAAAATACACAGTATCCACAGAGGTGCAGTGATAGCGTTACAAAACCTGCTGACACGACTTCCTGATTTTGAACTGGACCGAGGACTGCCGCCGTCTTATCATCAACTAGCCATGCTGATTCGTCGTTTGGCGCAGGTCTGCTATCAGCTCAAATTTGGACAAGAAGTTAACATCATTCGAACGCTTGAGGTTGGTGGCATCATGATTCTTCCCAAGTTGTCAATTGTGTTGGTGATTTTTTAAATGTTGATGATTATTGCGTAAAAGCTAGACGAGTTACAATTGTGTTGTGTGCTGTAATGATCGTAAAAGCCGATAGGCGCATTGTTTTTACTTTGGCGATCAGTTTCAAAATAAAATTGTATGATGCTATTTGCCAAAAAATTTCTCTTCATTCTTTAGTGAAGATGCTAATTTTTGGTGGTTTCTTATCTCCATCTTTATCAGGCTATCAGAGTTAGTAACGCGCTTCAACCTAGGGAGTTTGGATATTGTGCATTTGAATCTACCTCCCAGTCGCAAATGGCTAACTGCACCGAGTAATCCACCACCTTCACGTTACTGACACCTGCAGTATCCCAAAAACTAGACACACTTACCTTTCCAATCTTCCCCGACTGAAGCCACCGTGTATACCAACTGGTGCTCTGACTGCAACACCATTTATTTGGGCAAAACGAAAAGGCAGATTAGCACCCGAATACGGGAACACATTACGGCCGTAGAGAAATTAATTCTCAAGAAAATGGAGTGGCTACACACCATGTCACGAAAAAACATCGCGTTGTATGGGGCCACACTAGAATGCTCCTGAAATCCAACACGAGGTCACAACGCTATCTTGTAGCCATCGAAAGCATCTCAATCCAGCCGATTCAAAATGCAAACATACCCCTTATAAAATGCGCTGATAAATCATCAAGTTCATAGCTCTTCCACACACTTAACAAAACAAATGTTTCTGTTTTTTGATAGCTAAACAGCTGTCTTCATCGGGCACTGATAAGGGCTTTTTTGACTCTGGCTTACATTGTAAACCATAACAGTAGAAAAGTTCGAATTCTCGCGGGGGGGGGGGGGGGCGCTTGCCTCCGATATTTATTGGGACGCTTGTCAAGTTAAGTTCCAATCATCCACTCTTGCTTCAACATCACTTCCAACTCAGGGTTTACAAGGGGTAAAACACTGGGATTTACAGGGCCATAAATGTTCATAAGGGGGACATCGTGCAAAATGTGGTGCTGGATGGCAACTAATTTCAAACATCTCGGATGATTGTACCTCCCGTTATTGGAGATGCCAGCGTTCTTGTGTTTCCCAGTCGATTGCGTGCTCATGCTGTGGACTGCAATGCTGTTGCCTTCTATTCTGTTACAGGTGTTCCCCATGTGCTGGCTAAGCCTATTTCTCACTCCCATGTGGGTCTCTTCAATGTACACGGCATTGCAACCTCCGCATGGCACACAATACACTCCTTTAATATAAATTAGCTCTCAACCACAAAGATCTCTAGACAAACTGTTTCGCCCTTTGTTAGGGCTCGTCAGTAGAGAATACTTTGTGGAGGAGAGCTAGGCTACGCTTGCTAGGGCAAATGACAAGGGCGAAACGACTACGGTTTCAGCAAGCGAAAGAGAAACGTCTGCTTGTTTTGATATTAAAATGATCAATTGGCTAAAATTGTCCTAGGCCTGGGTGTCCCAGGAGCCCCAAATGGAGCCCCAAACAAGCAGACGTTTCTGCTCTTTCACTTGCTGAAACCGTATTCGTTTCGCCCGTGTCA
>JAHWFP010082487.1:16879-36251 GCA_023313725.1 Lithobius niger
TGTCACAATATACTCCTCCTTCGTATTCACGAATCTGCCCATGGCGACGTCATCCTTCGCCTTCACGTATAGTCTGGAGAGGTGGTGAAATATGGCTTCATTACTGACTAAGCTAGAAAGGAGCTGGAGCCAAAGGCACGAGGCCTTTCTAAACTTCTTTTGCAAGTGATGAGCCATAAAGAGGGGACCCCACTTGGCAATTATTTGTGTGAAGGGGGAAATGGCTTAAAAGTTGGACTGGGTTCTTGCAAAAAAGTATGTGGATGCTCCAAGCTGGTTAATGAAGATTGAAGACCATCTGGCGCATACCCGAAAGTTGAAAATCGGGGAGGGCAAGTTGCTCATTTCGTTTGACGTGTCCAGCTCTTCCCGCGCCTCACTCATAAATTATATTTGGAAATGTTGGAGGTCTCGATGAAAAAATGCATTAGGCAACGAAGAGGGTGTTCATTTACATCGAGTTTGGGGACAAAACTTTTTTACATGGTTATGGTGCCCCCATGGGCTACTCCAGTTCCCCAATCTGGTGGAAATAGTCATGCAGTATCTAGACGAGATGATGGTGGGTGGAGTGTATGGCGTATGATTTTGGGAGATATTCGTTAATGATGTGCTGGCAGTGGTGAAGAGAAATGAGTGGCGCGCCGAGTAGAGCTTAACTGCTGAAGAAGGGCGGTAAGCTCGTCTGCCTTGACATAGCAGCTGACGAGAGAGGAAGGCGGAAGTGTCCCTTTCCAACCTTTTACAAAGAAGATGGCGAAGGAAAAGTGTTTCCCATACTGCTCAGGACTTCCAAAAAAGCAATTGAAAACCATCGTCAAGAACAAATTTTGTAGATGAGACAATTACAGCAACCAACAACTAGCGGAATCGCATCTCTAAAAAGCGGAGGAATGATTTCTTAAAAATGGGTTAACCAGCAGGCTTGCTTAACCGTCTCCTGAAGAAAGCCTTAGCAATGAGGAATAAAGAAATGGCTGTTAATGAGAAGGAAGAGAAGAAGGATGACCTTCCAAAAGTGGGTCTTAACTTTTTAGATGGCGTGACAGATGGGATACAGTAGATTCTGAGGAGAAATGGCGTGGCGAGTTACCTGAGGAACTCGAGGGGATTGAAGTAAAGGTTGATCACGAATAAAGAAGCCCGCTGTTGGTGCAAAATTGAGGCGAGTTATGCTAAAGGTGAAGGATAACGTCGCCATGGGCGGAGTCGTGAATACGAAAGACAGGGTTCGTACACGGCCTTGAATTCCTTGAAAAGCCTTAAATTTCAAAATCAAAAATTCAAGGGTTGAAAAGCCTTGAAAATTGACATTTTTTAAAATTTTGTTAGTGTACTGTGTTTAATGAAATACAGTAAATTTATGCTTAAATTCATAAATAAATAAAAAATAGTTCGTCAGCCTAATGCTTATCTTCTGTCAACGATACGACGTACCTTCGTTCGTATTCACATGCAAGTGCGGTATTGGGAAGGCAACTTGTCCCACGATGGGGGCAAAATAAATAACTTTTAATGGATGTTTATTCAATTATAGGCTAGTATAGACTAGCAAAAAGAATGAATTTATTTTAAGGTAATTTTTAACAATTTGGTATGCAAAACGGCCTTGAAATTGGCTTAGAGTTGCCCTTGAAAAGCCTTGAAAATAGTTTCGTCTCTTGTGTACGAACCTTGGAAAGAAGGATTATATTGTGTGCCATGGGGGGGGGGGGGGGTTGCAACGCCATGTACATTAGAGAGACGAGAGTGAGAGTGAGATATAGACTGAGCCAGCATATGGGGGCATACCCGGAACAGACTAGAATGCAATGGCATTGTAGCCCACAGCATGAGCACGGAGCACACGATTGACTGGGAAAACACAAGAACGCTTGTGTGCTTCAATAATACGAGGGACAATCATCTGAGATGTTAGGAATCACTTGCAATCCAGCACCATATTTTGCATGATGTTCCCCTTATGAACATCCAGGGGCTTTGCACCTTGTAAACCGTGAGTTGGACGTTATGTTGCAGCGAGATTGGAAGTCAACAATTTAACAAGTGGACCAATAAATATCGTCAGCAACACACGCGCGAGAATTCGATATCTTGTACAGTCAGGGTTTACGATGTAAGCCAGAGGGGAAAAAGCCCTTATCAGGGCTGTTTTGAAAGTGTTCTGGTCTGTTGTGAACTTGAATTTTGACCCCTTATGAATGCATAAGAGGCTTCCCATAAAGGTGTAACAAAAATTATAACATCTGAGCTCACCCAAAACCTCAACACTTAAGTGAAGATCCCTCCTCGTGCAACCTCAACAGCTACCTCACACAGATGAAGCCACCATCGTCTCCAACTCGGTCAGCATCACCAACAGGAAGCAAGAGCAGTAGGTTCAAATGCGCAACAGACAAACTCTGTAGGCGGAAGTGTGTTCGCAACTTGGTCACCCTGATGAAGGTGGAAGATCTAAAGAATGTCAATAAAAGTTTTGGTAAAGTTCGTAAATAGCGTCCTACTTGATGTTTTATTATGTACTGTAACTGTAAGGAACTGTATTTTTCTCATATTGCAGGGCATTAGGCAAAAAGTTGAAAGTGTGAGCGCGGTTAGTCCCGAGCTGCCCCTCTACCAAATGATACCTCCTGCCAAACGGTCACTTATGCAGCCTGCCGACATATGGAGTGGACCAAAGAAGCCAACCAAAACTTGTCCGGTTGTGTGGCAAGAATTTGACTATCACAGTAAAGGTAAATATAACTTTGTGTTTGGCCCACGCTGCCTATTTTGGTTTTATTTTTTGGAGGGGGGTGGAGGGGGGAGCCAGGCTATCAGAAAAAAAAATTAAATAGCAAAAAAACAAACGTCATTTCAATGTCGGATTAAAACTGTATTCCTGTTTAGACTCCCTGGAGGAAAAAAGAAGCTGTTTCCTTCAGTACTGCACTGGAATTCAGTTCCCATTTGATTCTTCTCGATTTTTTCACGTTAAAGGTTTTTAAGTTTCACTTACTTAGCGACTTGTGGTTTCGTAAGTGATAAGTGGATAAATAAAGCACTAAAAACTCGAGTTTTAAAAGCGTTGCCGACAAGCTTTTATCGTTGGGAATTCTTGCTAGTGGGTTGCAAGCTTCACACTCTTGAGCAGGTGGCTCAAATTGTATGCACTAGATGCTTGCTTCCCAGCATGCACCTTATCAGTGAGGGTTAGAAAAACCTGATGGTTCACAAAATTCTGCACTGAAAAATATTACAAAAATTCTGCTCTTGATCCTCTTTCATCGTGGGTATCTTTACTACAAGGTCTTTATTTTTAAACCAGAAGTGATATATGCTGTCCCACGCCAAGTTCCCACAACTTTTCTGCGGGATTTATCTTCAGAGTGTGTGGGATAAATTTCAAGCCAGCTCCATGAATTTTTCCAAAGCAAGAAGCTCTCGTGTTGCGACCCCACCGTCACCCAAGGAGTTTTCATCAAGGGAGAGTCGGCAGCCTTCATTCTCATTACGGATGCCTCCATCACTGGGTGGGGAACCCATATCAACACTGCCACTGTGTCGAGGATTTGGAACCAGCATGATTTGCGGCTACAAGTAAATGTTCTGAACTTCGTGCTGTATGCCTCGATATGCGGCACTTCCAGAATCTAATCCAGAATTCCGTAGTTCAAATCCAAAGCTACAACACGATAGCCATCGCCTTTCTCAACAAAGGAGGAGGAACCCATTCCTGGCCTCTCTATCTTCAGGCAGATCTGATCTTTTTTCTGGCGATTAAAAACATTCGAATCATATCCCTTCATTTCCCAGGTTGCAGGAATGTTCTCGCCGATTAACTGTCAAGACGTCACAAGATTCCAGCAACGGAGTGCTGCTTAAAGAAGAGTGTCTGTAAACATTCAACATCTGGGTAACCCCAATGGTAGCACTCTCAAGATCTACGAGGGAAAAAATTATCAAGGTAGTTTCATTGGTGTGATAGGAACAAGATCTGTCCCTTGGCTCCATCTTTCCCCAACTATCTTTTTGAATCTGGGATGACCGTGCCAGCGATCAAAGTCTACTGTTCTTCGTTGAATTCGGTGTTTAGAGCCGCCGGCCATGTCTCGTGTCATTGACAACTTACTCATCACCTGCCTCAAAAGTCGTTCGGTGTTTAATGTTCTACAACTACAAAGCGCTTTCCTGTGTGGTACTTACCTCGGGTTCATACAAGTCTCCTCAAAGAAACTTATGAACCTCTTTCACAGTGCACCTTAGATCTACTATAAGAATGACAAATCTTCCTTATTGGCTTGCCCTTGCCTCAGAAAGGCGGTGCTTCAGGCCTTGATTGAACAAAACTTGGTGAGGCACTTGGCACGTGCCTCATTTCGAGCCAAGATCAAGGTTCCTCTGAAGCTTCCCAGTCCTTTGTTATTCCAGCTCTTGGACTCCTCTCTGGCAAAGAAGACGAAAGACTCCAATGCTCAGTTTTCGCTACTACCTTGACCGCACCAAGGACCCGGCTTAGAGAAAAGGATGAACATAACTTTTTCTTCTCTCTCGTTCTTCTACAAGTCAAACCTCTCCGTCGGTGATTGCCTCTTGGATTTGAAGCATCATCACGTTCACCTACGAGAAATGGGATAAACATTCTACGTCCGATAACGTCTGCAAGACAATCCATCAAGTCTGTGCCTTATCTCTACCCTGGGATGCCTTCAATGCCACCCCTATGGAAGAAATCCTGGAAGCTGCTTCGTAGAAATGTGAAACCACTTTACGTCACATTATCTCCAAGACATGACTTCCTTTTCATTTTTTATGTCTTCTCTCTGCCATCTGTCCGTACTTCAGGAGATTCAAGGTGGAAGCATGTACACCACCCACTAAGCTGGTGGCGACAACGGCAACACCCCCACCACCGGTTTCATCAAAATCTGGATGATGCAAAAATTTAAGTGGGGGATTGGGGACGGTATTTAGAGGTAGGAAAAATAGATTTACCATTCATCAGCCTGAATGAGGTAAATCTATCTCCAAGTATCTACCCAATTATCCGCCCTGCCTCCCATCTTCGTTGCCACTGCCTGTCAAAGTATGTAGATCGTGTGGATGCGCGCAGGCTCATCATGGGATGCCTTGATCGAAGCGAAAGAAGCTTGTGGGTGGCGAGTGTGAGTGTATAAATTGTAGACAAATTGCACAAATTTAATTGTGTAGGTATTTTGAGACAAGCGGATTTACGCAATTCGGGCTGAGGAATGGGAAATTATGTTGCTTTTCGTACCGGCTACTGGTGCTGAACTATGGAAGCCAAGTTCGTACCCGGCTTCAGACCTTTACATACCAGAAGTAGACTGGTTTATCTGGAATTTGGGAAGTTTCATGAAGGGGGTGCTTGGTCTCGCTTTATGTGGTCCAATGACCGGTCCTAGTAAAAAAAAAATTATCAGATAAATTCACCTGTCCTGCCAACTGCGTTTGTGTAGTGGTGGTGCTCTTCATCTTACCCTGAATGAAGCATACAGCTTGGCCTTGGCTTATATTATTATATAAAAGAATGTTTGAAAAAGTGAAAATGGGGACCACTTTTCTGGATCCAAAATCCTATTCTGATTCCGAAAAAGTTGAGTTCTATTTTTTTAAATTTTTTTAAAACATGTAAGAAAAATTGTGAACTGTCTTTTGGTGCAGTGACGATGCTATATGGAAAAGGTTTCGAACATCCACTGAGCATGAGAATTTGTTTAGCATAAACTGGCTCGCATTTTGGTACCAGGATAAATAATGGCATGGTGAATGAAACCAAGGTCCCAATTTTTCGGAATCGGGATAATATTTTGGATCCACAAAAGTGGTCCCTATTTTAACTTTTTCAAAAGCTCTTGTTCAAATATTTCAGGTGGTGTGTTTTTTTTATGGTCCACCCTGTATATTAAGTAGAAAACGCAAAAAGTTGAACGTAGGCTGATGACATTATTACTACTAAGAGTAGAGAATAGGGTTTCTCCATTTAAACGGTTAACCGTATGTTGAACGTTTAAACTTTTAGTTATTTGCGTTTAATAAAAATCACAATTTAGGCAGCTTTAACCCCTAAACTTCTTGCACGCCTCAGTAAAATAACTATGCGGTCCACGGGTTTAAAAAAATTGCGGACGTAATAATTATATTGTAAATAATTGTACTAAAATATTCTTGGGAGTAGGGACCATCGTATTACAGACTAAAGACTACATTTAAAGACTTTTAACACTATTCTATCAGTTTGCTAGTGTTGGAAGGAAGAAGGGGTCCAAGGGTACCATCTTCCCCACTTCTGAATGTGTCCTAACGCGAAGTAAGTTCCTCCAGAATATGTGAAAAAAGCAAGCTAGTGTCCAGAAGCCTGATACAGCTGCTATGCACCATAAAATGATTAAACTTCTGGCTCTCTCGATCCTGCTGGTGGAGATAACGGACGTACTACTCCCACGCTCCTTCGCTGCTTCATTGCAATTAACTTAAAATAAAACGACACTCCTAATAGTCGTTTTATATTTTTGGCAGAATATTTAACGGTTATTAAACATACTTTCCATTAAATCATTTTACTGTTCCTTATTCATCGGCATTTACCATTTGCAATAAGTTCTGGGCTGGTGGTATCTTTTTCAACCGCCTTACATTTTCTTGGCGAATCAGTTTCATGAGGCTTTCACTACGACGGAGACACTCTTCAACAGGGAAGTAAACTCAATTTACATTAGTTTAAATCTACATTAATTTTCAAAGTGGATGCTGCCAAACTTTCTAACACATGTACGCGATTGATGATTGTCAACTGCTCACTCCAGGTGGCCTTGAACTGAGTGTTGATTGATGCAGCACTCGTGCACCTGAATGTTGCGTTGGCGAGAATCATAACTGATCCCAGATTTGTTTCTGGTGGCTAATCATTAAGTGTGCTGTCCTGTTTATCATTAAAATAGTGGCATTTCGTGGCATTTGCCAAATTACTTGACTTTACCCAAGTATTAAATCACAATTTCAGGGAAAAGACCACCAAAGGAGGTGCCTTCCAAAATTATGGACATGATCGACATTTCATCCCACCAGGGCTACATAGCTCCAGTTCATTTGCAGCAAGTAAGAATTGTCAACTCTGTTTACCGTAGTTAACTAATCGTAAGGTGCACCTTATTTTACAGAATTTGATTCTTAAAACATTAGGCCAATAAAATCCTTTGGAGGGTTATGAAAAGAAAAATGTCGGACTTGTTACTTGTGGGGGCTAAAAATATTTAGTGTTGGTGAAGCTTTGTCTACCCTTTTGGCTATCACGGTGAAAAGATCCTGGCGACTATTAGCTTTAATCGTACACAGTTTATAAATTTTGAAGAAACTAAACGGAGAATTACTTGAACGTTGGAACACATGTTAGGCAGGTTCAAAAAGGAGTACAGTTTCGAGTACAGTAAAACCTCGTTAGCTCAAATTCCAGCAAGACTATCATTGCAGTTTAAGTTAAACGGAAACGCATTGCAACACAAGACAGGCTGTTGGACTGGGGAATACTGCGTACATCTTTGCATCCAATGATTGCTAAGTGCAGATTGGTTTAATATGTGAAATGTACTACTAATGTACACTAATTCCCCAGTAAAAACGGAAGAAATACTTTTTCGCGTGCAAAAACGACACAATGCGTGGTGTGAAGTAGTAAAATTACCATCTGGAGATTGAGTTAACTGATATTTGTTTGAGGTAACGAGAGTAATTTTCTATTGGGCCACCCAAACAGCACAAAATTGTTTGACTTAAACCGATAGTGTGACTTAGTGAGTTTGAGTTAACTAGCTACTGTATTACACATTTTCGACGAACCAATACTGTAGAAAAGTCACTCGCGTTGGTCTTCATTGGGTCACACTGTCAGACTTGTTTTCCATACATCATCGTTGCTATTGTTTGAGACTTGTCTAAATTTGAATGTACTGCCTATGGCCCTCGGTATTTGTGAGACCGTCTAGTGTGCCATCTTCATCCAAGCAGCTCCACGAGACTGGGTTGAACTATTGTGTTATACCCGCTGGTATGGAGGTTCATGAGTGGTACGTTACTCTGCTTAAAGTTTTTATTCGAGAGAGACTCGATGCTCATAGATGGTATAGTCCCAGCGTTGAGGTTTCATTCCATCATATCTTGTAGTTTGTCTTGCTGTGATGAGATGCGATGCTGTTTTAATAGCTCCCTTTTCATTGTGTTAGTCATCTGCTCTTTTAAACGGTTGTTCTTCTCGTCTTTCTGGTGTAAACAGCATCGTATTCGTCCCAGAGCGCAAGGGGCACACCACGCATTTGGGTACACCTGGAACGCCATCACTTCTGTTGGTGGAAGTTGGTAGGTTGTGCACTCTCAAAGCGTGTTGTTGACTTTCTCGTCGACTACTACTGGTTGGGGATGTGCGATACTCGAAAAAATTAAGGAGAGCCAAGTATGCAACATGGACTCAAACTCAGCTCGTCACTTGCATTCATATTCAGGAAAACTTGAATCCGGTAAAAATGTGATAACTTCACCAATTTTTGACCAATTTTGACATTCAAATATACCAAATTCATCATCTCGACGAGAGCTTTCTGGTGACGTAAATTAAACACCCCTAGCTCAAACCATTGTAAAGTTGTATTCTAAAAACTGGAAAATCAGTTGTACACGTTGACCCACACAGCATTTTAGCACTAACAAATAAAGGCACATGCAAAATAAGTATCCTCACCAAATACTCAAGACCCGGCTTGATACTCGACTCTTCTGTTGCAAACTCGGCTTGGCTCGACTCTGATAAAAATTATTCTACTCGCACACTCCTACTACTGGTTAACAGAGGAGTGAGGTGGATGGCTGTGACGTAATTAGGTCTGCAGTTCTTCACCTTGGGCTCTTTAGTGGTCTTGCCCAAGTACAGTCGCTCGAGGCTTAGGTGTGGTGATTGTTTTCAGGTTCTTGGTATTCTTGAATAGGAATTGCAGTCACTTTTTGGAGAACACGTTGAAACTGCTTCGTCAGTGACGTAAGTAATGCATACTTTAGGCCCCCATGTTAGGAGCAGTCGTCTGTTTAGGTGTCTAGAGCATGTTGTATGGCTCTGTTTTAGGAATCTTGAGGGAAACCACAGCTGAATGTATCTCACTTTCCTCTTTTGGTGGTGGGACCATGCCATGTTAAGTTCTGAAGAGGCGTTGGCTAGTCCAACCATCTCTACTAGTACAATGATAGGATGTCCCGTGCCATAGATACCCCTGTCCACTGCTGTGGGCTTCCTGAAGGATTGGAAATAGAGTGGGCCCTCGGTGATTCTTGTGAATTTCACATTGAGGAAGGGGCAATCGCTTGAACCTCGTTTTCAAGCGCAAAGGAAAGGTCTTGGGTGTCATCGACTGAGGTCGGCGCGAAGTCCCATGGTTTCCCTCTTCTTTTGTACTGAGATCACATCATCTACGAACCTTGCCCTGAATTTGTGAGAAGGTCGTGTTCTCTGGACGTGCTCATCAAGATGTTGCAGTATGATCTCATTGATGATGGGGGAACAATAGTATCCCTTTGGGGGGCTTCCTTTCATGTGTATGAAGGTGTGATATCTGAACGTGACGTACATGGAGGCAAGCACAACTTTCAAGAACTCTCTGTTCTTCCCGTATTCAGCTTCGGGAATCCCAGTCCTGCCAGCGGAACTGGCAAATTTGTTCAAAATGACTTTGTGTGACAGGCTCGGGAACAGCTTCTGGATGTTGAACGAGGCGAGTTCTTCATCCTCATCGATTTTTAGGGTCTTTATTTTGTGCAGCAGTTCTTGTGAGTGCTTGAGAAGATGGGTTCCCCAAGTGCAATTTTTTTTAGCCTGTGTGCAAGGTACCAGCCCACAGCCTGGATGGGACCTTCCTGGTTGAGGTTAAAAGTCGCAGTGGGTGTAAGTTTTAACATAATGTAAAAATAGTTGGTTTGAGGTCCTTTTGGTGTTCGATGATGTCTTCGTGATGGGGGCCTTCTTTTTAGAAAACGGGTCAGGCTGGCGCAGATCTGTTTTTTTTTTTTTTTTTTTTTTTGCAGAGTTTTTGATGTATTGTAACGGACATTGGCTCACCCTCGTACCTACCTGTGTGCCGTTATGTTGTGCTTGACTCTTGTTGGCGCCAAAATCACTTGTGCAACGGCAAGGACTTTCAGGTTTTGCGCCAAAACCACGAGCGGACGTGCAGGAGAACGTGGCCAAGTATTGTTGGCCACGATTGGTGAACACTTCGTAACCATGAACTGGATTGGTTAACGAACTCACGAGCTGATTGGTTGTCCGGTGGAGCTCTGGATCCGACCGGAGCATATATAAGTCAAGGGCATCAAAGCCCGGTGTTTTATTCCCGTTGATTCTTGTGTTGAGAAAGAATGTAATAATGTAACCCAAATCTTGTCATGATTATTCCGCATTAAATAAGGTTTAACTACTTCAAGTTTGGCTTCTACATTGAACACACGTTACAGTATGAAATTTCGTCATGAATACCTGCGAAAGGAAGGCCGTGAAGCACTTTCTGGTCAAGTGCTTTGCCATCCAAAAGAGCGGTGAGGTTTATATTGTCTGCTGAATGCACGGAAATAGCTTCGTTGTTCCATAGATGCTTGACTGCCTGTCTTTTGTTACCTGGTTAGGATAGCTTGGACAGGTGGTCTTTTTTTTTGCAGTAGCATTCGTTGGAGATCAAGATGAACAGTGGGATTCCAAGTAGGGATGTGCGATACTCGAAAAATTCGAGCCGAGCCGAGTATGTAACTTGTACTCGAACTCGGCTCGCTGCTCGTGTCCTTACTCGAAAAGCTCGAATCCGGCAAAAATGCGATACCTTCGTCAATTTTTGACCGATTTTGACATTCCAATATACCAAATCGATCGTCTCGACGAGAGCTTTCCAGAGGTCCAGATTAAAAGTCAATAACTGAAACCATTTTCAAGTTATATCCTTAAAACTGGAAAACCATGACCCACACGGTCAACTAAGCACCATCTTTGTTCCTATTATGTTAACAAATTAAAGGGAAACTTGCAAACAAAATATTTCCATCAAATACTCGAACTCGGCTCGATACTCGATTCTTCTATTGAAAACTCGGCTCGGCTCGACTCGAATTAAAATATTTCTACTCGCACATCCCTAATTCCAAGTAATACCTTCGAGCAGGGTTTAAAGATCAGCTACGAGATTTGATTTGCCAAGCCGTTGGGGTCGCTGTTCAGGGGCATGGGGATGAAATTTGGTCCCTGTTAAGAACTTCCACTTCAGCTCGAGAAAGTGCATACTGCGGCAAATTCAACTTGTATGGGAAAGGGTCGTTTTCAGAGTTTTTTCATATGCACGACGATGGCTTCCTAGCCTCCTAAAATAGTCGATCTGCCTGTCAGAGGTATGATGCCTTGCATGAAGCTCATGTGTATGGATGAAGGACCTCACATTCTCTCTCACAGAGAACTCCTCTCTCTGTTACAAGTTGGGATCCCTTTCCCTGCCCACGGCACTTCTGTTATGGTCTTATTACCATTCAAAACATGGTAATAAATGCAAAACGGCTACGTCACCTCCCCTACCCTCCTCACTCCACATCCGCTATGGAACCCCACTCTTTTTTCAGCCGCCGGCGCGGTATGGTCGTACGGTTAGGAACTGGAGCAAGATTGGTATTCAAGGTTTTATTATTATTTTTTTTTTTTTTCCTCGGATGTGACCACAATTAAGAAGAATTGTGAGGCCCAGGTGTGCTAAGGAAGCCGCAATTCGAAGGATTGCAAGGCACCAGGAGTGCTAGTGAGAGACCGCAATACGTAGAAATTGCGAGGCACCAGGAGTGCTAGAGAGAGAGGCCGCAATACGTAGAAATTGCGAGGCACCAGGAGTGCTGTGGAGGCCGCAATACGGGGATATTGCGAGGCACCAGGCGTGCTTGGAAGTTTGAGCCACAATAATTTGCGAGGCACCAGGAGTGCTGTCGAAAGGGAGAGTTTACGACGAGGAGGACGCCAGTCGGGCGTAATGGCTTGTTGATGCGGGCGGTTTGGATGTTTTTCCCGGACACGTGGTGTGACGATAATGGCTATACTGTAGATGGATTCGGACTTACTATGTGCGTTGCTTACCCGGGCAGGTGTGCCGTCATGGGAACAGTCAAGTGAATTGCGTAAACACTACACTACGTAGAGGATGGTGCGTGATTTGTGCGGCCACGAGGTTGCCAGTTGTCTGTTGACCAAAATCCAAAATGGCGGCGCGGTGTTGTGGTTTGGTGTTGCCGCGATGTGTGCTCTGTTGCAAGCCAGATTGGCCATTGACTGTAGTGTGGATTGACCGGTTCCCGGTGGTTTGGACGATGCCATATCGTTACAGGTTGCTGCATTGCGGACTTTGTGTGAGACGTCCCGGACTTTGACGCCGTTTTCGGGGGACACGAGGTGGCGAGCTGGCTCTTTGGCGGGGCACGATGCAGCGTGGTCGGAGATCGGGGCATCGCCCTGGGTGTTGCAGACTATTAATGGCGCCAGTCTAGGCTTAATGGCGAGGCCGCCGCTACGGGCGGTTTGGGCGCAGGCGAGTTTGGAAGAGGACGATGCTAGAATTGCCCCGAAATTACGAGAGATGGTGACGCAGGGCGTGGTGGAACGTGTTTCGGAAGGGTCGATCGGTTTTGCATCGCCGATTTTTGCAGTCCCGAAGCCCGATGGCTCGATACGTGTGATTCTCAAAACAGATTCGTCATTCTCCGCTCGGAGAACTATAATTCTCTCGCAGGTAAGTACCTTACCCTGGTAGAATTATCATTTTTCAAGCATCTCAGTGGTTAAAGAGTTCTCAGGGTCTTTGTATTAAACTTTTTTTTATTTGAGTTTTGAGTTTATTCAGTGCTTGCCACAGTCCCCAGTTGTAGCACAGAGGAATTTTCTGCTCGCGTGTTTGGTGATGCGCCGGCTGTGCACACCTCCTGTTTCAGGCCTAACATGTAGACTAGAAGGCACGGTGTTGTCTCAGTTGCAGGGTATGTTAAACACAAAATGTCATTCAAATTTCATGGGTCTAATGCTGTTTTTTTTTTCAAGTTTTCTGACATTGTGTAGGATAAATTGGTGGTATGCTTCCCGTTGAAATTGAAAATTAATCTTGTTTGTTCAAAAAGGAGTCCAGTTTTCGAGTACTACGAAGGGATGTGCGATACTCGAAAAATTCAAGCCGAACCGAGTATGCAACTTGTACTCATACTCGGCTAACTACTCTCATCCATACTTTAAACCAGTGAAAATGCGATAACTTTACTAATTTTTGACCAATGTGGACATTCCAGTATGCCAATTTCATCGTCTCGACGAGAACTTAGCGGTGGTGGAGATTAAAACAGGTGGTGATTAAAACTCAGATCAAACCATTTTTAAAGTTAATATCCTTAGAACTGGGAAACCATTACTGGCTCCGTCAGTTAAGCAGCATCTTAATTGTAATCTTCTTAACGATTTAAAGAGAACCTTGAAACCATGTTCAAATACTCGAACTCGCACTTGGCTCGGTATTCGATTTTTCTCTATGCTACATGCTTACCTCGGCACGAATTAAATTTATTCTACTAGAACACCTCTAGGTCACACTAATTGTCAGACTTGTTTTCCTTACATCACCCTAGGTTCTACAGGACTTGGAAAACCTGGAAATGCCATAGAAAAAGAAAATGGGTGAAAGATGTCGGGGGGAGGGGGAAATCGTGGAAAATCCAGACTAAGCTAAAGCAGGGAATTAATTGTATCCTATACAAATGGAATTGGCATACATAACAGTTTAACAGAACCCGCAAAACCTCGACGCTTCTCGAATCAAAGTCCAGTTCGCCCCCCCCCCCCCCCCTCCCCACCAATCTACAAGCACTGTGAATTCCCTTTTGCACTTTGAGCAGAGTAACACAGCGCTCATGAGCCTCCAGGGCCACAGGCGTCACGATCAAATTCACACACACTCTAAACCAACAGCAACAGTGATGTAATAAACTAATAAACACAAGTGTGGCCTAATGAAGATGAACGTGTGTAACTGGTTTCTAAGTCTTGTCTTGGCAAAGAAAACCAAGGTTTAAAAAATTTTACTTGTAAACTGTGTATGGCGAGAGCAGAGCTAATGGATTTCAGGCTTTTGTCGTTGTGATTCTCAACTGGCTGCTCATTTTGCGTGCTATCACTTGATTCGCAAGATGGGGAATTGCCAATAAACACCAATTTTAATGGCTGCGACCTGCGAATAATGAAAGATGAACAGTAAGAAACTAGATTACTCGAGCACAGTCACTAAGGCCAGAAACCACTATAAGCACAAAAAAAGTGGCTTCAAGTGTCGCCAAGCACACACAATTCAGGTGTCGCCAAGTTCATTAATAGCGATCTCCATTTTTTTTTTTACACGTATCATTTCATGTAACCACGCTAATTAATGGTGGAAGTTTGCATAAAATTATTATAAAGCCTACAAAAATAAATTGATACACTCTAAGCAATGAGGCGGTGCTCGAGAAACAACTTTTCACCTTTCAACAAAAATACACTCAAATTCTAAAATCAAATACACTCTATATTCAGCGACTTTTCGATAGGCTTAATGTTCGTATGGTGTTATTTTCGGTCTCTTATCCTCTTCAGGCCTCCTTATATGTGCTTGCTTCTATCTTGCATTGTTGCTTGTGCTTTTTTAATTCGAGCGGAAAACGTTGGCTTTCTGTGTTCACCTAACGATGCCCGTTTTTTGCTCAGTTTGTTCCACCTGCTTAAGAGGTGTGCTCCCAACTCGTCTCTAATAGAAACTGGGTGTTAGGGCTTGACGGTCTCTATAGATTCATGAGAGGGTCCAATAGCCACATAATGCCGAGTGACTCAAGTCCTCTTAAATCCAATTTATTAGAATTAGAAACTGGGACGTAGTTTGGTCCCATTTGAGTTTGTGCTCTGTATTCGTGCGGTGGGTGGCGATGCTATTTGCTTCAATTTAATTTCTCACATTTGCTATACAGTGTTTCACTAGAGTGTGGATTCCTTTGCATGTCTCTCTACAAAAACAGTCCCCCCCCCCCATCCACCTCATAGTACACAATACAGTCCTTTTGGTGTGTCTTGCTTTCAGTAGCTCCTCCTTTATCTTGTGCTCTTCCTGTGATCTTATCTTACAACTCTCAAGGTCTCTCTCTTTGTTGATTTAATAGCATCGATTTGAGGTTCCTTCCCTTCTTCATATGAGTCTCAAAGCCCTCTTTCTTTAAGAGACATTGGACTTGCTCACTCACGCCTCTCACGGATGTTCTGGATGTCACCTCCCCCACTTAATGCCCTTGTCAGATTCTCCGTCGACCGTCACTTCCTTTGCCATATGTCCGATCTCAATAGCCCCTTTTATCAAGTGATTTAGGAGTCATGGTGGGAACCATTTCTCCTTACCCTCAGTTGCCACTTTCTCATTGCTCGAGCGCCTGACTATCCGGCTGAACTCATTCTTGGCGATGTTACGTAGTTGGACCTCAAAACGTTCCGAAGTACAAGAGATTTTTCTCCCAGTCGATGTTGGCTTCACGCATGGTTCAAACGAGATGGTACCATCATTTTCCCAGCTTAGCTTCATATGAAGAAAGGCTAGGTGCCCCGTCTCTCTGGTTCTGAAGGATGGAGTTCTCTCTTCCCATAGATTTTGTCTATGGAGCACTTGGTGTACTTTCTCCTTTTCTATGATGGCGAATACATTATCCACGAATGTTTCCCATACTCTCATGTTGCTTGGTTCGTTCCTGTGGATTTATAGGCCGAGACGTTGGAGCACCATTTCGCTAAAAATAGGGGAATATGAGTATTCCTGTGGTGCTCCACTGGTTTTGGGCCATTGATGCTCCACTATTTTAGCAGAATTGGTGCCCAACATCTAGACCTGTACATCCACAGGAACGAACCAAGCACGAGTGTGGAAAACATTTGTGGATGACGTATCCACCATCATGAAAAAGGAGGGAGCAGACAAGCTATTGAAGAGAAAACTCAAGTTTAATTCTAAACCAGAGAGACGGGGCACCATAGCGTTTCTTGATGGAAGCTAAGCTGAGAACATTGTGTAATGATTTATTCTAGTGAACTTTTAGACCAGAACGAATCATTTATATCAGGATAACAAGGGCAATCAATTGTATTCTATTATTAAAATCAACACTGTAAAAGGAGGCGTAGGGAGGAGGAGGAGGAGGGAGGAAGCGTCATTTAACAACAACTTGGGCCTTTTAATCGACACTCTGGTGTACACAATATTCACCCCACATTTGGCCAATTAAATCAGTAACAAGGTTTTATGATATGTAGTATCGATTACAATTATCGGTAATAAGCTGGACGAATGGCATTACTAATTTAGTTAAGCTGGACTAAGTCTCGGTTATATTCCTTAAATAATTAGTTAATCATGATTCATTTGTGAGCGTAGTAATAGCAGGGGTCAAATTTCCCAAATTTTGATCTGGGTGCAAATTTGCACCCCAAATCTGTTACTGGGGTGCCAAAAAAGGTCTTTGGAGTGCAAAACCAAAATGTAAACCAACACTTTGGTCTCCTATTTTATAGCCATTGAATATTCTAACATTTAGCATCTCAATAATATGTACTGCTTTCCTGCATTTTGCTTAAAACTGACTTAATTTCGCTATTCAACTGAAAAACCTAAACACAGTTGAATCAAAAGTAGTAAAAAAAATGGAGTTTTACTTCTTTACAAGGAATGGTGCCACAGGAAGTCTAATTCCAAGCTGTTTAAAATGCTGTAAACTGCAAGTCTGTAGCTTGTGCGGTTCAAAAGTTATGAAAAATTCAACTTTGGTGTGCAATTTTGCACTCCACGAGTTGCTTCTGGAGTGCAAAGTGCGATTTTGGAGGGCAATTTCCCCCTGTGCATCCGAATATTTCGACCCCTGGTAATAGCGTTGTGAAAATGAGCGGAAATTTTCTACATAATTCTAGTAATTATGACTCTAATTGTTCCCCGTATTCGGTGCTTTGAGTCTACCTGCCGATTTAATTAACTGTCCCGTGTGGGAGTGATTGATTGTTGTTCTTCGAACTGATCAATCATGAGTGACGATCTTATCGTAATTAAATCTACTTCTAGAAAGTAATTAAGGTTCTAAATGTCGTAAATATTGTCACCTGGTAATGCCATCCTTCAACTCTAACAATAGGTTTAATTACACTGGCTCGAGTTACAATGCACTTGCCGCACTCGGGTCTCCTTTGAAAAGGGCTCCTAGTTATATTCACTCAACTGGAGCTAATTTGGTCTACCCGAATAAATATTCGGTTCATGCATTTAATAAATGTATGATATTTATGAAAATATGTGTATAATTAATTAGCTGTATTGTTTCTGTTATAAAGACTAATTAAGCCATATTAAATCCTTACAATTATGGTACCATCTCGTTAGACCCATCATGAAGCCAACATCAACGGGGAAAGGAATCTCTTGTAGTTCTGGGCATGCGGAGGACCAACTATGTAACACTGCCTAGAATGAGTGTACCAGGATCGTTGGGCACTCTATAATGAGAAAGTGGCAAGATACTATCTGTATGTGGCAAAAGGGGTGCACATTAGCAGAGAATTCCCACCTGGACTCCTAAATTGCTTAATAAAAGAGGCTATTGGGATCGAACGTAAGGCTAAGGAAGTGAGAGTCGACGTGGAATCTGTTGAGGGCACTAAGGTGAGGGAGATGACACCTTTTTAAACGGTGTAAGTCCAACATATCTTAAAGATAGAGGACTTTGCGACTTATATGAAGAAGGGAAGGAACCTAAAGTCGATGCTATTGACTCAACAATGAGATTGACCCAGTAGCAGAACGTTCAACTGTCTGCGACGCCAACTGTCTGAAAATTTGTCTACAGCTGATCTGTTTTTATCGTATGGTTACCCACATGTTTATTGGTTTTTATTGAATAACTTTTCTGCGCTTTAGCCTATTGATCTAGGAACTCCACCAATGGAAGGGTCTCATCGAGACGATTAAAATGGTGTATTAGGATCTCAAAATCGGTCAAAAATTGGCAGACAGAAAATTGGCCAACATTTTGTCCACGGTGGCCTTCAACTGTCCGCGACATAACGTTGCACTTCGCGCAGATTCTGCTACGGCGGAGAGTGACATAGTATGAGATTTGTAAGATCACAAGAAAAGCACGATATGAAGAATTAGTATTACAAAAAAAAAACCTAGTGACAATGTCAACATGGTTGTGCTACGATGACTTCAAGCTAATGTCACTGAAAACGTGATTTAGTGGTTTATATCTGATGGGATATATTCAGTGTTCCACAATGGATTTTCTTGTAGTGAGGAAACTCCAAATTTTTCCGGAATTAAGCACAGCTGGGATAATTTGGTATTACAGTTGTGGTTGGCTGGATTTTATTGTACTATAAAAGTTAATTTTCTTTTTCAATTCTGCTAGGGAATTGACAGGTTTCTGCGCATAAAATCCCCAACGAAAGATGGACAACGACCAGCTACCGCTACAAGTAAATTAATATCTGCACTCAAGAGCCAACTTGGAGATGGTGAGGAAGTCCAGGAAGTTGGTCGCAGGTACTTGATAGAACTAAAAACGAAAATTGTGTGGTTATAGTTTTGATGGTTCCGTGAACAGAAATGCCACTTTCTGATTTCAAGGGTTATGTAGTTTTTAGGATTTTGCGGTTTGAAGGTTTGTGGTGATAATGGCTGTATTGGTTTGTGATTTCAAGGGTTGTGTGGTTTTATGATTTCAAAGTTTGAAGATGTGTGGTTTTAATGGTTGTATTGGTTTGTGATTTCAAGGGTTGTGTGTTTTTATGATTTCAAAGTTTGAAGATGTGTGGTTTTAATGGTTGTATTGGTTTGTGATGTCAGGGTTGTGTGGTTTTAATGGTTGTATTGGTTTGTGATTTCAAGGGTTGTGTATTTGAGGGTTGCGTAGGTATAAGATTCGTTAACCAGCTATCTGTGCAAACATGCTGTGGACAGACCATTACTACAGTAGCCTCAGCCTTACTTGAGATCAGATGTGGTGTCATGCTGATCATCAAGTGTGCAGCCTAGGTTCTCTCTTTACAGCATGGAGCATTTTATGACTCCTACCCACCATTTGGTACAGTGCACCTATAGTTGAGGGAATGAATGAGCTAATTGCAAGACAAGTCATTTGCCTTCTCTCCTTTTCTCCTGTGGGTGACAGGAGAAAAAGAGCAATTAACACCGTGCCCCTTTGTTCAACTAAGGATGAGGCTATTGTAGTGCAACCGGTCTACTTAGAATTTTCTCATTGGTCCGTGCTTTAAGAAAAAACT
>JAHWFP010082487.1:36647-67066 GCA_023313725.1 Lithobius niger
GGCCTTGTTTGGCTTTCTAAAGTACCTAAAGATTGCTCCTAATTACTTAAATGTGGACATAATTACTCAACGAGGTTTACCCAGCAGCTATGAAAAAAAGCCGTACCATTAATTTTGCTAATCTGACCTTGTGGCTTTCTAAAGTACCTAAATAAGCCCTTTGACAGTTAATTCTGAGTTTCACAGTAGTTCTATTAACAATGTTTTTAGAGACAACCAAAATTCAGGCATGAAAGCCTTCGTTTCAGCTGATTTCCTCGTTTTTAGCTTAGCAAACCTCCTAAAAATCCATTAAAGACTCCAAAACTGTACAAATTTGGTAGCTTACCTCGTTTTCAACCAAGAGTGACTATCATCCCTGCAAAATTGGAACTTTTTCACTGATCAATATAAAACTTCATAAGCGCACTGTTCTCAAGTGCAATCAGTAAGCAGATATAGTTCGATTTTATTTATCAGGTTTTTACAGTCTATAAGCGGAACTTTGTAGTCATTTCACTTACAGTTTGTTGTAAAGGAATATTGTCTATGAAAAACTCTGTAAGAACCATTTTTGGTGCACTAGGTTGTTCGTTATACAGAGAGAGTCTACTGTATAACCAAACACGGACTTAAAAAAATTGTTATAGAGTAAACAATCTATATGGAAAAAAATTGCTTTTCAATCAGCATCGGTTGAACTATGCTAGGATACCGGCTGTATTGATAATTGTGGTACTGCCAGAATCTTGGGGGAAACATCGTCCTTCTCGTAATAGTGCTCATTTATTTTTGTTGAATTCGTTAGTTCAAAAATGCAATTCGAGCCACCTTACAATCTGGCCAGTACGGTATTAATGAATAAATGAAAATAAACAAATCCGTATCCCCTATCCAACCTTTTAGGGTATTCTTATTTTTCGTTTCCATCCTGCGAGTTAGCGAAACTTTAGTATGGCGTAAAATCAGCGTCACTGTTGGGACATGCTTTGCACATTACGTCAATCCCATTAACATGGATGCAGTTGACGCTATTTGCACAACATAGTGTTGTTTTGCTAAAGCGCTTCCAGGTAAAGACACGTACTGATATTAAGTAAAAGTGATGACACCCAACAATATTCAATAAACTGTCCAATGTTGCCATAGCATTTTTTTTGCAATTTTTTTAATTGTTTGTTTTTGTTTGTGATTGTTTTTTTGTTTTGTGATTTCTTCTTTATTTTTTGTTTTTTGTCTTTGTTTTATAGAATAAAAGTGCTTGAACAGACATTCTTTAACGATGTTAGTGGCGAGTTGGGAGTTCTACAACCGATGTTCTTGCAACAAGAAAAGGTACTGTACTGTGTTGGTACAAGAAATAAAGCAGTTTTGCAGTTTTTCGCTGTGAACTGTATTATTTTCCTAACTAAACTTTCCCCCAATGCGTTGACGTACCCTTTCCATATCCTTCCTTCCTTATTACTGTAACAATTTTAGTGCATGCTATGGCGGCGACCCACATAAAATGTAGTTTATGGACAAGGTTTAAAATTTAAGCACTAGACATTTTATTTTATATATATTTATATATATACTCACTTCCATCCGCTAATACTTAATTTTAGTTATTGGCTAAATATTGTCGTTTATGCTCCGTGCTCAAACCTTAATTCAATTTAAGTAGCTTCATTAGCTCACCACCAGGTGTTGTCACTGCCTATTACCCAGGCAGGCACTGCCCACCTGTCTCTCTTAATGAGCACCGACTGAGTTCGTCACGCGCTAATGCTCGCGCAAATTATGGTGAATATACAAAAGTTTTGATACCAAATTTACCAATCCGAATCCAGTTTTAAAAATTTTGCTTTCTGGAAACCGACACAAAAATATAGTTGACGCTAGGCTCCGTTGTCAAATAGGTCCGCAAACCGTGTTCTCCTGCGAAATAAAAAGGTTTTACAAATTCTCATGTTCAGCATCCAATGTATCGTCGGACGTTTTCTGTTCTGGAAAGCTTATCCGCTAAATTATTCCGAATCCCTGCTAGGTGTGTAGGTTTCAGTCATAAATAGATCCTGACAAAGAGCTGGAAGAGGCCTGGCGTCTCCTTCATTAGAGAGGAGGACTTAATGCAACCACCTATTGTTTTGTATGCAACCGCAGTTGAAGGTCGAGGAGCCTGTTGATAATCGCAGCCTTCATAGTCCCGAGTTCCAGTACATTTATGTACAGGTTCTGCTGCTCCAATAACCATCTCCCAGTTCTGTTTGGGGTCGATGTGACCTCCTCAACCTATCTTCGAGGCATCCATGAACAGGAAAAGCGCTGGAGAGGTGAGTTTACAGGGATCACCCACTCAAGGTCTCGTGTGGAAGGTTCTGCAGGGAGAAATCCTGTCTGTCCACTCTCCTTTCCTGAACCAGTAAAGTTGTGTCGTCCTCCAAGCACCTAGTGGTAGCATGGTTCGGTTGCCATCACATCCATTTGGCCTATATGACCTTGCTGATGTCCTACATCATGGTAGTGTCTTTAGCATACTCTGACCTTCAACTTAGGAGTGTACTCCAACAACTTGCCGTTAAACAAGAGATTTGAACCGTGGATTGGCAAAAGACTTACTTCCTACCACGTCCCTTGGGATGCCAAAGTTTATTCAAGATATGCATCCCGCCGCATACCGCGGGAACCAGTGTTGAATGAGGGTGCTTCCTTTAACAGCAGTAAGCATTCTTGAAGGAGCCGACAGACGAATTGTCCGAATGTTATTTCATGTAGGATTTTAAGGCTGCGGTGGCCGCTGAGTATACAATATCGCCATAAGAGCTTGCCCGTAGGTAAAGACGTGCAAGGTGCTCGTCCTCTTCCATCTGTCTTAGCGGAACTTTTACACGAGTTGGTTTCATCATTCGGGAACTCAATTCCATCGTAATTTGTTCTGATAGGACATCTGTTTCTTCGAAGGTGCGGAATTTCCTAATATAAGGGGCCGTTAACCAGCGCCATGGAAGAAAAATTCAGTCCTTAAGGGGTTGTGAGGCGGTAAATGTGAATAAAGAGAGATTCGTACATGTTATTCCTTAAAGACCCTCCATGATTCAGCAAGACTCGACTTCAGTAAAATTTGTGATTGTGGCAGATCTTCCATTGCAGCTTCATTTAAATAAGCAAAAGCTACCAATGGAGCTAATTGCTTTTCAGCATTGGCAGGCCTTCCTTACAGAAGGCAGAGGGAAAATAATGATTCGTCATGCATGCTAAAATTTTTCGTGGAATTTCCTGATCACCTTCAAAATCATTAGTTCGACTACGCCCATCATCATTTTTGTCTGTTGCTTTTCCATAATCATCGACTTGATAATGTGAGGGTCCCGCGCATTGTTGATTCGAATCCTTGCTTGTGTGATTAGTTGGTGACTTGTCAACATGCTGTCAAATACTTAGATTTAGCGAATCATTGTCACGATGATTTTCCATCTCTGACTTCCCGATTCGATGATTTGCCAACTAGCCGACTTCCCGACTACCAGACTTGGGACTTGTCAACTTCCCTACACGGCTACTTGCACTACCCGACACGATGACTTGCCAACTTTCCGGTATGTCGACTTGGCGACTTGCAGACTTCCCCATTCAGTGAAATGGCCGCTTGATGACATGCCGCCACGTTGTCTGTCCGATTCTTTAAGTTGTTGATTTCCTTATCATGACGGCTTTTGTCCCTCTGAGACGTACAATGCTGATGTTTGAATTTGCTCAGTGCTGCAATTAGGGGTGGTGCAAAGGGTGCAAGGCACTCTGCCCCAGGTGGCAGGGGGCCCAAAATTTATAAGTCAGAGGCCCAAAAGGAGCAAAATTCACTATTGTTTGGTCTGCGTTGGCAGCCCCTTTGTGCCCTAAATTGCGTACTTGTTGAGGAGGGGGTCCTAGCATTTTGACCTTGCACCCCTCCTTGCACCCCTGCTAGTTGCAGCACTGGATTGGCGGCGCGATGTTTGAGAAGTAGACTACGACTTGCGCTCCAGAACCAGGGTTCTATAACGTAAAGTTTTTGAAATTTACCGGAAAAATTTTTATACTCTGTCCACCTCGAGAATACACCAGATTGGAGGGGATGTCAGAGAACACCAGCGTGGCTTGGGCGTGATAAGCCGGCCAACTGACTTCCACGGGATTAAGTTGAAGATCTGCAGAGAAGCCCGATTTCTACTAGGGTTTCGGACAGCACGAAAAAGCTCTTAAATAATTTGTTTTACAGCCTGGGTTAAAACAAAAAAAACTACTTTTTTTTTATTAAAACCTTGTTAACAATTTATTTTCGTACCGTATTAAATTATGCTTCTGAAAAATTAGGAAGAAAAAGCTTCAGGATAAAACAATGCCAGAGAAACCCTTCCAAAATTGTAAAAGGAAAACGCATGTTAAGCACAACAGTGAACTCCCGTTTCGCCAAATCCCATTTTGCCAACAAAAAAGCTTTTAACAGTTTTGCCGTGAGGGGCCAGTCCCGTTTCGCCAAAACGAATTTGACAAAATTTTACGTACACGAAATTTAATACCTTATTTCTATGTCATGACATTTATAACGTGATAATGGTCAGACATTTATAGACAAACACCCGTTTTGCAGAATCCTATTTTGCAAAATAATTTGTTTCAAATTACATGCCTCGCTCGTGCTACCGCGCTCGCTGCGGCTAAACACATAACATCAGAAACCACAACTAATAAAAAATTACTAACAATTGCCTCTTTAACTTCTGCAATGTTAAATTTTTGAAGAATATTTTGATTCTGAGGAACGGGATTCTGCAAAACAGGTATTCCCGTTTCGAAAAGGTTTACCATCTTGTGCATAACTAACTATTCTTAAAAGAGAACCGTGGCATTGACTTAGTGACGTCCAAGCATTCTAAACAATTATATTTAAAACGCACGTTTTTCCGTCTGTATTGCCAGTTTGCAAAACACAAATTAACTGGGCTTATTTTACCACTGCTTGTCTCTGTTAAATATTGGCCTTTCAAAGCCCCGTTACAATTATTCAACAGAGACAAGCAGTGGTAAAATAAGCCCAGTTAATTTATTTGTATTTTGCGAACTGGCAATATAGACAGTGCGTTTTAAATATAATTGTTTAGAATACTTGGACGTCACTACGTCAATGCCAAGGTTCTCTTTTAAGAATAGTTATGCACATGATGGTTAACCTTTTTCGAAACGGGAATACCCGTTTTGCAGAATCCCATTCCTCAGAATCAAAATATTCTTCAAAAATTTAACATTGCAGAAGTTAAAGAGGCAATTGTTAGTAATTTTTTATTAGTTGTGGTTTTTGATGTTATGTGTTAGCCGCAGCGAGCGCGGTAGCGCGAGTGAAGCATGTAATTTGAAACAAATTATTTTGCAAAATAGGATTCTGCAAAACGGGTGTTTGTTTGTAAATGTCTGACCATTATCATGTTATAAATGTTCGTGTTAAAATATTTCATGTGCCTAAAATTTTGTGAAAGATATTTGGCGAAATGGGATTTGGCGAAATGGGACTGGCCCCTGAGGCAAAAGCTATTAATCTTTCTTTTTGGCGAAACGGGAGTTGGCAAAACGGGACGTAACCGGCACAACATGTCTGCCCCCCCCCCCCCCCACCCCCAACCAAAACTACTCTCTTAATACTGCAGTATTTCTTAAACCAACGATACTTTTTCGATACTTCCAAGTTTTGAATTTTGATACCACTACCAATAACAAAGTATCGGTATCAGTATCGAAATTTGATAGTATCGCACACACCTGCTACCGGTTTGGTAGCTTGGTACTGCTTTCTGTCCTAAGCTGCCAAGTTAAAAATGTGGAGTCCCATGTGTGCTACAACAACGGGGATCTGCAAAATAAAAGCGAGATCGGTGATTGGTTTGGTATACTGGTCATTTTTTGACTGGTTGGTATTGGTTCGATGGAAAAAATGTGATCAGTTCACTGTTACAAATATATTTTGTGTACAAACATGCTACAGTGTTCAGTGATGACTCTTTTTTTATTTTTTTTTATTTTACTACTGTAAATCGTGTATTAAACACCCAGTTGAAGCTAACGCCTATCCCCCTAAAACGCATTAATGCCAAAATCGTGCCCACCCCTTAATTAAATTGTCGTTTTTCTGCGGCAAAATTGACTAAAAGCTATATGCTCTGAATAAAGACAGTGCTGCTTGCTATGCTGACTGGCTCTTTCTCCCTCCCTGAGGTAATAGTGGCTTCAAATTTTCTGTGATAGATGTCCAAAACGGTGAGATGTCCAGAATAGTGGATCAAACGCCGACTCCCTATTTTTGCCAAATTTGCTGCATAAGCCAGTGGGTGTTTAATACACGATTTACGGTACTGTAATTGTAGAATGTGATAACACAAGTTTTGTGGGGTAACAAAGTTGCTTTATTTAACCCTCTGGGTCCTGGAATTATCGGCTCTGCTGTATATGTTTGTGTTAAGAAAATGAAACCTTAGTACTCGAAGGGTTAAGAACATTAAAAATACTATGATCAGCTATAAATTTGTAATTAAAAATGCACAGTGCATTTCTTAGTCTTATGCATAATGCATTTCTTGGTCTAATGCATTTCTTGATCTTTTTCCGTGGCATGGACTAAGCGTACAAATCTAGGCCTAAAGTAGTGTCCCAGATTATTAGGTAACAAACACTTATCTGAAGAGTTTCAATGGGTGTTTCGAAGAGTTTTTTAGCTAATGCTATTTGTCACCGCTTTCTAAATATCATTAGTTTACTACTAGTCATAACTACTTATATTAAAACGAACTTGTTTTGTTTCATTAAGGATCCATTAAAAAAAATATATATTTATGCAGTGACTTAATATTTTTAACTTAATTGCAGAAAAGGGGACCCTCGAACACTAAACGTGGCAAGACCGTCAACATTTCTCATGTCGCTCATGTGCAAGTAGAGCACCCTAGAGATCCTCTGGGTAGGCAAAAGGTATGGGTATTTTGCAAGATTTTCACTGATAACATCGTACAATTTAGTGACAGACGTGTGAAGCGTGCAGCGAAGCTTTTTATTTTATTAACGTATTGTCTAGCAGAAAAATCACTATTTTTATTGCTGGAAATTACTTAACCTGTTAATTTTAGCATCTTGTTCCGCTGGATGCTATTTTACCTTGATATTTTCTTCTGTGTCGATCCGCCCAACTCTTCAACCCTGCGGCCCTCCTTGTAAATACAGATCGCTTGCGAGTGAGTGCATCTTTTGTTCTCAAGCCGACCTGGCGATAGGTCGTCTTACCTTGGGATTTATTAATTCACCACATTTTCACACCGCATTTGTCCGAAATACGCCGACAACGTCTCCACATTCTCCCGCTGATCGTTAGGCTTACGACGGCACCATCGAACTTCTTCGTTCCGTTTCTGGCTCCCAACCAAGCTACCGATGGAACCGCCCTCAACACGACAACAGCATGGACGCGATGCATGAGTGAAAATGCATTCGCACTCGCTTCCGTTTCCTGTTGCTCGTTGGCAGTCGCTCTTGCTTCCGTTCAACACAGATGAACATCGACGACAATGAATTTCATTTGCATTCGTATCCGGTCCCTCATCACCACAAGACAGATGAACAATGGTGATCGATGGATGGCATTCACATTCGCACATGGACCTCCTGACGCCCTCTCGCTTCTTTTTCCCGCAACGCCGCAAGGCAATTATGAAGCACGAACGCTGTTCACAACCGCTGCTGTTGGAGTCAACCAAGATAACTGACATGCTGCACCCACAAGTGGGACCCTCTACATTGTATGTTGGAAAGGGTTCATCCTACGGGATTTTCCCAACCCAATTTGAACCTTGTAGGTGGGAACCACTAACCGCAGACAGCTTTACTCATCCTTATCCACCATGTAAACCCTTTCACTGTGCATTGGAAAGGGATCGTGCTACGGGAATTGCCCAACCCAATTGAACTTTTGAAATGGGAAACCTTAAACTGCATCCTGTTTGTAACCTTCAATCAACAGTCTTCTCCCTCTAGGTGGGATTCTCTCACTGTACTTTGGAAAGGGACTGTCCCACGCGAATTGCCCATCCAATATGTACTTTTGAGACAGGAAACCACAAGCTGCATCCTGTTAGAGAACTTCAATCAAACTGCATCCTGTTTGAGACCTTCAATGAACACTCTTTCTTCCTCAAAGTGGGACCTTCTCACTGTGCATTGGAAAGGGACTGTCCTACGGGAATTGCCCATCCAATATGTACTTTTGAGACAGAAAAACCACAAACTGCATTCTGTTGAAAATTTTAAACAACACTCGTCTCCCTCAAGGGAAGGTGGTACCCTCTCACTGGACTTTGGACGGGGACTGTCCTACGGGAATTGCCCATCCAAAATGGACTTTAAGATGGGAAACCACAAACCACAACCTGTTTTTGGCCGTCCAATCAACCACCACAAGTGTGCACTTCATGACGTCTCCAATCAACACAACAAGAGACGTCAAAACCCCCCCGTGTCAACCGAAAGAAGTATTATTTATAAAAGAAAAACTCAACCAAATATATCTTAAAACTTGCTGGCAACACCAATTCATCGAGTCTCACCGAATTAAAACCAAGAAGAGGGAATTCTCATCCCTAAGAAGAAGCAAGAAACCACTTTACTGGCCATCATGACGCCAACCAAAGTTAAGCGGCATCACCTGCACCAGTCGGAACACGGCACGATTCCACCTCTGACAGGAACCGGAACCACCAAGAAGCATTTGCATTCGCACCCTAAAAGCATTTGCATTCGCACAACCAGCATTCACATTCCCACCAAGAAGCATTCGCATTCGCATTTGCATCCCGAGCAACATTCGCATTTGCACCAAGCAATATTCGCATCACATTGTCAGGCCGCATTCTTGTCCGACTTTAAACCATGAAGTTTCTAGTAGCAGCTTATCTCGATGGTGACTGTCACATATCCAGGTCAAGACGCAAGAAGCCAACACAACTAGCTCGCCGGTGACTGGAACCCATGTTTAGTTAAACCCCGCATACCAAGAGGTTTCAAATAACAGCTAGTCTCTGTTGTGACCCCATCACACATCAAGTCGACACTCGAATCAACTAAATCGCCACCATCAAAATCTATCAACAGGACGCACCGTCAGTTGAGTAAAGCTCTCCGCACCGGCAGTTTCACTATGCACCTTGAGCCACCTGTGTCAGAACGATCAAGACTAAGATCTCAAGTAATAAAACCCACAACCGCATGACGCTCCCCACACCAAGAGGCCAGAGGCAACACTTCTTGATTGCAACCTTGGTGCAATCCCATATCACGAATTTGCTTTATTTTTAATAAAAAAAAAAGACGAGAAAACCATGGAGGAAGATTCCACCACCTGCACCGCCACCTCAAGGGAAGTTGGCATTCGTGCATTCGTGCCATTATCTTGGATGTAATGAAGAGAAGAAAACCAAGAGGCAGATTCCCACCTACACCACCACCTCAAGAGTGTTGGCATTCGTGCATTCATGCACCCCTACCATTGTCTTCCCCTGACAACACCTGCAAGCTGCATCAAATGGCAACTGGGCAAGAAACGATCGTATCCCCCCCTCCCCACCTGATGTAATGAATAGAAGAAACCAAGGTTACCGTCTCCTGGGCACCTGGTGTCACACAAAAAAAAGAAACAACACCAACGAAACAGGCAACTTTCCGTTCCACTCCTCCACCTCACGACCGGAACTTGGCACGGTCTTTGGCAGCTTTTCTGATCTTCAGACCTTCCAGACGGCTTAACCAGGCACATACGGGACAACAACTCACTCCTACACGCACCCTATCTTAGGGCCGTAACTTGGCACGGCCTGTGGCCCTAGGCACTCTGGTCAACCAGCCCTTCCGAAACCAGTGGCGTGTCTCAACTGTAACCTGACACATGAGACACAGCTGATGGATCCCCACCCCCATTCCGATCATAACATGGCACGATCAGATATGACCGGCCAGTCTAATGTGGAATCGTAACATGGCACGATATCACCCAATCTGACCACGCAGACGACAGCAGCAGCCACGGCGCAACATTCTTCACCCCGGCTGACAGACTCGTTGCCTTGTGGCACCACGGTAGATCCTTCCGGACCCAGTCAACACACTTCAACATCCAGCCCTCGTCCCGTCTCGATCGTTACCTGGCACGTGACGAAACACACTCCAACCTCTAGACCTCACCCAGTCTTGAGCTTTACTTGGCACGCAAATGACACACGTTCGACTAATGTTCTTCCACACATTGGTTGATTCGACCATGGCGCCGTGACGAGACACACCAGGAACTCACCCTGTCTCCAGCGCAACTTGACACGTGAAGAAGCAAGGATTTTATTTTTTGTCAGGAAGTTTCGTCTAAAAGACAAATTACGCAAATTTTTAATTGGGTAGGTATACAGGGATAAAAACTGACTTACCCCAGTCAGGCTGAGGAATGGGGAAATCTAACGTTTTTCTTAATTATTTGACAGGGAATTTACTCCCTCTGTCCCAGCATTTACTTGTGTAAACTTTTTCTTGTAAACTAGCGGAGTCGCTCGCTTCGCTCGCTCTTTCCGCGTCGTCTCGCTACGCTCGAGGAGCTTTCATGCTACAACTCTTATGCTGCTGACAAACATTCCACATCTAAAACGATCAAGCAAATGATCAGAATGTAGTATGCGTTTTTTTTTAGGTTTCAGTTCATAAACAAATTAACTAAACAAAAAACGGCTTCGCCGTTTAGAAAACCAGCCCCCGTCTGCCGTGCGCCTAAACTGCCAATGAGCCAGAAGGCGAGACACACGATTTCTACCCCAGCCGGCCTTGGCTTGAAAAATACGCTCGAGGAGCTTTTATGCTACAACTCTTATGCTGCTGACAGACATTCCACATCTAAAACAATCAAAAAAATGATCAGAATGTAGTACGCGTTTCTTACTTCCTGCAAATACTTACCTTCAGTAATATTGCTAAAACCACCTTTTTACGCTATTTACTGCTCGCTTATGAACTAAAAACACCATTTTTTACGTTCTCCCTAAGCTTTTCTCCACTGCCGCCAGGCGGCGCTGCACGTCCTTACCGACGTCAGCGCCCCCACCAGTCCAACCGCATCACTTTTCGAGCACTCCCATCGTGGATGGTTGTGCGAGTTTTTACTGCGTGCTTCGCGAATTAACCAACGCGTATTATGGACTACAACAACGGACTTCGATGTCAAGAAGTGGATCCGACGAGCGGCTTATTGGAAAGCAGCACGGTGGGAACAGGATCGAAGCACGGCAACGGTCGGTAGACGGTAGGCTTAACGGATACGGCCATGCCGGCGGTGTGTTTTGGTCGGCCGGTCGGTGTCGAGGGCAAGATGGCGGCCGAGAATGAAGCCTTTGTGATTCGTGGTTACGGAGGCGTCGTTGCCTCCCGTTCTTCCCCGGGATGTTGTTCGTGTTGAAATATCATTTTTTTTCATGCAGATGGTGATTTGTAGAGTAAGCCAGTGGAGTTGTCACCGTCCCGCAAGGCAGGTCCGTGCCGATCCGATGGCGGCAATTCTAGTGGAGCGGGCCGGTTTTCTGGGCTTGTGTGCCTTGTTCCTGAGCTAGGTTCTCAAGGATGAGGTGGAGGTACTGCCAGGCGTTGGGCTAACTCACCCGGCTGTTGGTTGGGGACCATGGGCCTCTCTATGGGGGCATGGCGTCGCTGGATACCTGGTCCTGGTGGGTTGGTTGCCTTTTGGTTCTTTATTAGTGTTTTGGGGGCAGTGTGTGTGTGGTTTAGTAAGCTTGTTCTCCGGGGTTCCTGGTTGGGGTGGTGATTCCCGCCTCCTGTCTGACAAATTCAGCAATATTACTGAAGGTAAGTATTTGCAGGAAGTAAGAAACGAAAATTTTAACTAGTGAAAATTAGTTTTTACTTACCTAAAATACTTTTTTTTTTTTTTTTTTTTTTTTTTAATACATTTCCATAGTGTACACATCAACCACTACGAAGCCTTGGCTCGTGTGTAGTGGGCTTTTAGTTCAAACATAACTTGAAAATTTTCACATGTAAGAAAAACCTAATATTAAGAAAAGAGAAATGGCACTTTCATAAACAAAATAACTAATATAATACATTTATAATACAAGGAACATGGGTATTTATAACAGTAGTGATGCGAAAAAAATAAAACAAAACAACACCGAACATTTTTTTTTTTTTCGTATTCACCTTTTTTTTTCCCCCTCCCTTTTAATATATTACTCAACAATTTAAATTGTAATTATCCAGCTCCGTACTTTCTTTTTTAACTCCCCAATTTTTTCAATTCTCCACATTTCTTTATTAATATTTTTAAAAATTTCTGGAACATAATAGTCTTTCAGTTTACATCCAAATTTATTCTGTCCATTGCTGGCTTAATATACGTTGTTTTTGTGTTATATTGTTTCTTACTAATTTTTTCGTCTCTTTTCCTTTTCATTAAGTAGAAATTCTTTACAATTATCACATAATTTCGCAGTTGTTCAATTTTTAAAATTTTCATTTTTTTATATATGTCTCCAGATGAAAAGCATAATCTAGTGGCAAATAAAATTTTTACAATTTTGTTTTGCAACTTTTGTAGTCTGCCTATGTCTTTTTTCTTTGCAAAGCCGTATAATTCTATTGCATAAAGTAGATGTGATTTAACCCATGATTCATATACAACATTTTTATTTTCCATATTCAAAATCTTTTTTAATTCGTATAGTTTTGGCATGATTTGTCGAAGTTTTTTTATTATCGTTTCAATATGTTGTGAAAATTTCCATTCACTGTCAATGTTTATTCCTAGGTAAGTTATGTTATCTACTTGTTTAAGTTGAATACATTTTTCATTACAATTTTGTTTTATGCAGTTTTCATTATGAAGCCATACTTTTCCAATGCTTTCTTTTTTTGGACCAATGTACATTATTTTCGTTTTTGTTTCATTAATGTATAGTTTATTGTTTTTACACCAGTTTTGCAAATAGTCAACCTCTTTTTGCATATTGTTTTGTATTTCACTTTTAGTTTCCCCAAACGTAAGTAATAAAATGTCATCTGCAAATAATACAAGAGTTAACTTTCTTTCTTCATTAATATCGTTTATATACATTAAGAACAAAATCGGCCCGAGGACAGCTCCCTGTGGAATTCCATTTTTGCTTTCAATGTAATTGCTGTACTCATTTTCAATTTTGACACAACATAGCCTCTCTTCTAAGTAACTTTTCAATATGTTGCAAAATTTATTATCTAGTCCATATTTTTTCAATTTATCTTTCAGACGCTCTCTATTTACTGTGTCGAAAGCTTTTTGTAAGTCTATAAAAGTGGCTCCAACACATTTTCCAAAATTTAGTGCTTCCGCTACTTTTTCATTGATATCTTTTAATGCTTCAATTGTACCTTTGCCCTTTTGGAACCCGTACTGTTCTTTACTGACAATGTTCCATTTTGTTAAAAAGTGTTGCAGTTGTTGTTCAAAAAATTTTTCAACAAGTTTATTTATAGTTGGTAAAATAGAAATTGGCCTGTAGTTTTCCATGTCATTTTTTTTACCTTTCTTATAAATAGGCCTAATCACTTGTATTTTTAATTTTTTAGGCCAAATTTCTGTTTCGATAATTTTATTTGTTAATTTTGTTAGAAATACTGCAGAATTTTCTTTACTTTTTTTAAAGTTAATCATATTTAATTCATCTCTACCCACTGCCTTTGTGTCTTTACTTTTTTCTAGAATGGTAATAAAATCTTTCACTTTTGCTTCATTAATGTTTGTGTATTTTTTTCTCTTTTTATTTTCATCAGTGTTGATTTTATTCTTGCATACTTTCCTTTTGTATTTCCAGTTTAACCTATCAACTTGCTCAACAAAACAGTGGTTAAATTCATTTCTAAGGGCTTGTTTATCTTTCATTTTGAAGTTTGATAAAATACTTTCATCAATTCCCATTTTTTTTTTCCCAGTTAGTTTGTTGATGGATTCCCACATATTTTTGTTTTTACTTATATGCTGTTTTAAGTATTCCTGCTTATTTTTTCCAATGTCCATTCTAATTTTATTTTTTAGTCTGTTATATTCAGTTATTAGATCCCTTTCCATTTGACTTTTGACTTTATTTCTAAACTTCCTAATTTTTTTCCATAATTTATTTTTCTTATTAATATCTCTGATATTTTTTTCATTAATCCATTCTTTCTTTCCACCAGTTCCCCTTTCATTCTTTGTTTTATTCCTATTCTTTTTGTGTGTGTTTTTAAGATAAATATTACGAATTTTCGTTTCAATTTCTTCATACATTGCATTGGAATTAGAGAAATCTTCCAGATAATCCCACTTTATTGCTTTCAGTTCTTTGACTATTTTTTTATCATCTCTAACAAAAAATTCCATTTTCTTTTCTTTATTAGTATTCTGATTTTGGCCTATCTCCATAAAAAACCTACTGCATAATGGTCTGCTAATTTTTCTTTTATTACAAAACCTTTGCTTTCTTTTACTTTTGATTTTATGAAAACATGATCGATACAGCTTCTTGTTATTTTGTCCCCTCTGATTTCCTCCCTGGTAATCGAGTTTATTTTCATTACATAGCCAAATTTTGCCAAGATATTTTCGTATTTATCCTTTATAGCATTTTCTTTTTTCCTATTGTTATTTTCTGCTCTTTCTAGAATGTCGATGTTGATGTCACCGATCAATACTGCATTGTCAATTTTTTCAAACGTCCTTAATATACTTTCCAAATCTTTTAAAAAAACCTTTACATCTGTGAGCGGTTGCCTGTAAACTACCATAATATTAAGGATATCCTCACCCATTTTATGTTCAATTATTGCAGCATCGTTTTCAGTAATTTTAATTGCATTTATAGATGTTACTTTTAACTCTTCTCTCATCAAAATGGCAATTCCCCCACCTCTACTTGTTTCCTTTCTTGTTATCCAAATTATGGTGTAATTTTGTAATTTGTATAAATCCGTTTCTTCTTTTTTAATTCCTATTTCCGTTAACAATATTATATCCCATTTGATTTCCATATTTTCAACTGCCAAATTTAATAATAGCCAGTTTTTTCTCACACTTCGTAAGTTTACATGTAATACTTTCAGTTGTTCATGAAGTTGTTTTTTTTGTTTAAAAAATGTTTTAAATTCTACAAAATTTTCCAAAATTTCATTTTCGTCCTCCATTATTCCTGTAAAGTTTATACCTTTTTACCATTAGAAAATGAATTAAACAAGATCATCTTCACTTCTTACAATTCTTGTCTGTTGTTCATTTTCATTTTTTCTCATGAAGATTTTTCCATTTTTCACCCAAACGAACTTGAAGCGGTGACTTTTAGCATATTGTTTTGTTTGCCATAGCAACGCTTTGTTGCATGGGGTTAAATGCTCGTTAATGTAAATTCTGTTCTTGCTTGTTGTATCCAGTATTTGGTCATTAGTAATTGTTTGTTTTCGTTTACTTATCCATTCGTCACGCACTTTCCTTTCCTTAAATTGTATTACAATAGAAGACGACTTGGTTTGATTTTTCTTTGGCAGTCTATGCATCTTTTCAATTTGTTTTTCATCAAAACCGATTTTCAACTTTTCTGCTAGTTGTGTAATTATGGTTGGAAGTTCTTCATTTACAGTTTCTTCAACTCCAAACAGTTCTACATTTTTATTTCTTGAATATTGCTCTGCTTCGTTTTGCATGATGCTTAATCGCTTCAGTTCACGTTCAATTTCTTCGTTTTTTTTCTCCCCTTGTTCAAGTAACGTTATTTTTTTTTCTAATTCTTCAACTTTGTGTTTGGTTTCAAGATTTTCATTTTTTATTTCTTCGTACTTTTTTTCCATAAAGGTAATGGAGTCGATCACATTTTTAAATTCTTGACGAATTGTTGACATGTCTTCTTTAACTTCACGCTTTACCTGTAAAACATCTTCATGTAATCTCTTTTCCATGTTTATTAAAATGTCTTTAATTTCCAATTCCTTGTTTGCTTCTCTTATTTCTTCTTCATATTCGTCTTCACTTCCCCCCGTTTCACAGTTTGGACACTTCCAATTTTTTTTACCTTTATCTCGTTTTTTTTGCCATGTCTCCTTGCTTATTTTTGCGCACTCATAATGAAAATGGTCGTGGCACTCTGCACAGTGCGGCAGCCCCTTTTTCTCCGACACTTTCTGTTTGCATAGTCCACACTCTGACATTTTTTTTTTTTTTTTTTTGGCTACACTGCAAAACACCGGCACCCGCTGTATAACAATAACCTCGTTCACAAGATTCACTTTTCTGCAAGTGTACTTAACGTCCTCGTTGTGTATTAAACATATTCACCTGAATGGTTATTTAATGAAATGTTATAAACGAGGGCCCTATTGATAACACTTTCATGCTTTTATTTGATCGTAGGCACAACACGACTTCGCACAAACGAGGTTTCCTCTCGCACAATTTCTTGCTCGCACACAATGGCTGCCACCCCTTCAACGCAATCTAAACGTCCACTCACCTACTACCGTTTATATTTTCCAAAGTTTATGTCATCCACTCAATAACTCTTCATTATTCCATACACTGAGTGTTTAGTTCCATACCTGCAAAGTTTCAGGTCCAGTTTTGTCGTTATTTTGCGAATAATTGTGAAAATTTGTAGAGTCGAATAGACTGAATCCTCCCGTTACCGGAAGTCACCAGGAAAACCTTACCTTCAGTAAGGACCCGCCCGCCTCCCCGCAATCACTGAACCGGAGTGCCCGTGAAAGTGATGCGGTTGGACTGGTGGGGGCGCTGACGTCGGTAAGGACGTGCAGCGCCGCCTGGCGGCAGTGGAGAAAAGCTTAGGGAGAACGTAAAAAATGGTGTTTTTAGTTCATAAGCGAGCAGTAAATAGCGTAAAAAGGTGGTTTTAGCAATATTACTGAAGGTAAGTATTTTAGGTAAGTAAAAACTAATTTTCACTAGTTAAAATTTTCGTTTTTCTTAAGGCTCAGTTCATAAACAAACGATATGGTAACCATAAATCACTCCAACAGTCTGGCCACCTAATAGCTACATGCGCCTCTTGTTCAGATTGTCAGCCATAATACCTCTGACTACAGTACAGGACTAAGCGTGCTACGTGGGTCAAGAATCATGAACCTTCCTCATCCAACCTTATTCTCGTTGTGTTCTGAATGGAGCGCATAAAAAAAATGTCTTGTATACTGAATGGAGCGTATAAAAGAGTGTCCAAGTTGTAACTGATCTTTGTATGCGATCCCTTGTCACAAGATCGTCTGGGGGAGAGAATTTGGGTTTCGTTCCCGGCTCCAGGTCAATTAATTCAACATCACCGAATCTTATTTTACCAAAGCCTCAATAAAGGTATTTTCTTTCTGGCACATGCATGAAATGGCCTTGAGCCAGGAGATAAGACACGCAATTTGTAGCCTAGTCAGCCTTGGCTTGAAGCCATTCCCTTTCCGGCACGCGATTGAACCGTTACTGAGCCAGGAGGCGAGGCACGCAATTTGTACCCAATCAGCCTTGGCTTGTAGAAGCGATCCCCTTTCTGGCATGCACCTAAACTGACAATGAGCCAGGAGGCGAGACACACGATTTCTTCCCCAGTTGGCCTTGGCTTGAAGATACCTTATCCATCCCCGCTGCAATGACGTTTCAACGCTATAGCACGCGAGTTGCTGCATGCTTGAACAAACATGCTTGGTAATTTTATCATGCATACTCCTTTGTGCCGCTTTTGGTATAGATTGTTTTTTTTATTCAAATAAATTTTGCTGACTTTACATGGTTTCCTTGTTTCACAAATTTTAAGAATTTTTACTAAAAAAGCTATCTCCTTCCCCGCTACGTGTGATGCTTTGAAACAGCAACCACACGTCGCCTATAATTTTTGACTTGTATAAAAGATTTCGTGCAAGGCGAAATTTTACCTAGAAACTATTCGTGTTTACCACAATTGGGCTGGACTATTGCTGAGTAGAGACACCAGCTAATAGCACACTATTGATCGAATGTGGATGTTTCACAAATGAAAATATTTCTGGCACCCTTTTCTGTTATCAATATATTTTCTTTAAATAGGCCTAATTTAGCATTAACCTTTTTGTAGCTTTATGTAATTTCACTTAAATTTAAGGCTAAATAGGTAGTTGTATTTCAAATATCCAAAATGCAACTCCAACAATCGTCCCATCAGCGAGCTGCACGTGCCTCATTCTTGAATGACGGCTGTTAGCATTGCCAGCCGTAATCGTACTGACAACACTACTGGGCCACGTGTCTCCTACGTGGCGCAACAATTGTGGACCATCCGCACAGCAGGATTCCGAAACTAACAATCAACTTCGAAAAATTCATTTATGGTCCAAAGGGATTTTTCGCTTTTATCGACGGGAAAAATTTTAACTAGAACTACGAAAATACGCCTACACGAAATCCGGATTAATTTCCTGTTTTTGACACCTTACTCATATTTTTAGCTTTCCTACTTTAAGAGGAGAGGAGGTGCATATATACCTATACACACACACACACACACACACACACACACATATATGTATACCGACCGTAAGTTTTTAATGATTAAGATACAGGAAGGAAGTTTCTAGCCCAAATAGGTCCATAGCACTTAATATGTTGTTTGTGTACAGCAGTTAATACTAAGGTTTCTTGACTCTTGTGAGAGTTTAAAATAGCAACAAAGGTCTTGTATTGATGGACGGAGCTTTGTTGCTGACTACAGCGGTATCTTCAAATGTGACAACAATGCTAACCTTTCCGTTCTTGCTTCTCTCTCTACGGTATTGTTATTGGCTTTCCTTTGCTCAAGTTTCTCTCTTCCCCTGTTCACCTTTTTTTTCCCCCTCTCTCCGCTTTTGCTGTTTCTAACGCACCTCTGCTGGGTTGTTGTACACCCGTCTTCTACTTTGATCCATGGTGGACCGAACGGATATGTTTTACACGCAACTTGGATTGTGCTGTCAATGGTGTTGAAAATGACAGGCGTTGGAATTCCAGCAGAAGTAGATCAAGACGGTGGACGTCGCTCCCAAGGTATAGTGACAAACTTTTGTAAGCAAGAGCCGATGTTTGTCATCATGCACGAGAATAATGTTGGTTGTTTCAATGCACTCCGGAGGAAGTACGTAACGATTATGTCCACATTAAATGGAATTATCCTTTTGAACACAGCCGGGTTTACAATTGAATATATCAGATAGTTAAACGTAATTAATGCAGGGAAGGGGGGGGGGGGGGAAGAACTTGAGTAACGACAGACGGCTCGTGCAATTCCGCCAGAGTGTGAATAAACTGTATATTTGGACCTCAAAAGTTCCCTTTACCATTATTGTATTCTTCCCCATACGGATCCCCAAGGGGTTTTCGACGAGCTGACGGTCCTTGGAGAAGGCCTCTATTAGTTTTAACAGCAAGATTAGGAGTCTGCTTAGAGTGTTCATCCGTTGCCGTGGATCCTCCTTTAGTTTAGAGGTCCGTGGATCGAATTTCACGCTCTGGCTGCCTTCCTTCTCTTACGTGATAGCACAGCTTGGAGAATGAAAAACCGCTACGTGTCAACCTTCTTGTATGCGGGGAAGAAGAACCCATTTATCAAAGAATACCCCGGTCACACTTGGTTTAACGACGACCCAAAAAGGTGAAGGTCCGAACTTACAACCTGTCTCAAGTGCCTACCCAGAGTAGTAACGCAACCATGCGCACCAGACTTGTTTACAACTCCGTCTACACCATCCGGAGGTTGACTGGGGTGAATGTGCTTGACGAGGTACGCCAGAGGATTCAAGTTCAATACCGCCATCGTAGTAGTACAGCTCTACCGGGAACAATTTAGTAACATGATTTGTAGTGACACTGCACTCTATACTTGGTTACGTCACCATTTACAAGAACAAAACCCACCTCTGCACGGCAAACGAGGCTGGCACCCAAACTACGCAAATTTGAATTCGTTATTTCTCCATGGATTCAACGACAAGTGGCCCCACGTTGCCACGCTATGGTAATTCCGAGATGAAGATCATGACTGAAGAAGACTCACAGATAAGTGCTATTGTTGGTTGCAATGTGAATAATTTGTAGTCCCTTTTATTAGTCTTAAACCTAAATTACAGAACACTGAATTGGAGCAGGAAAATAATGCCAAGTTTGTTACCTCTTGTACTGCGAATATTGTAAAATTAGAGGGGCTAGATGTAGTGGTTGCAACGGTTAAACGTGTAACCGATAACCGTGGCAGGTTAGGTTAACCTTTTAAGGACGGGTGCGCCCGAATGCGCCCGCTGTATAATCATTGTTTACAGCTCTTCTACAGGTCATATCGAAAACTTCCAGCCAATTACAGTAAAATTTAAACTGGGATATGAAAGCCAGCTAATTAAGGATAAAAATCACACAGGTTTCATTCCCTTACCCCAACTGAGTGAGAAGCTGCGATTTGTTTTCTACAAGTCTGTAATTAGTTCTTAGCGCGCACGCAGTCCTTAAAGGGTTAAACGGATTTTAATTTCCGTGTTCGTGTAAACGTAATCTATTTATAGACCACCCCAGCATCGTTGGCCACGCAGCGCGACGTAGTTAAAACTTGACTTTCACTACTTTTCTCCCTCCCTCCCCCCCATCACCAGCGGCCAAACTCCTAAACTAGACTCGTCTTGAGCAAACCGGGGTATTTCGCACACGTGCTTTCAACTGAGCTGTCAATCACGATTACAATTGAATCGTCAATCGTCAGAGCTACGTCTTTCTTTCACCACGTGCGGCAAGTAACGGTAATATTTTTCCTACAATGCCACCTTAAGAAAGCTTCTGCTGATACTGTTAAATGTGAATTGTGTGGCGCAGTTTTAAAACATGCAGGCGGATCAGCTGGATCCATGAAAAATTAACTTGCTAAAAAACATGGAAAATAAAACTCTTTGTTGTGACCAATTAAACCTACGATAGATTAAACTATGGTATCTGTTTATTACTAAACTGTTACTAAATAATGCCAAACAATGGTCTACGTTTTTACTAAAAAAAATTTTTAACAATTGTTTTATGATGTAAACGCGGTCTCGTATCAGACGCTCGTGGTGAGGACACCTCAACACCATCGAAGAAAAAACCTGAGGGCAGGTATACTCTTACCTAACAGAAGAGCATCGTCTGTATGGCGATTACAATTTAAAAATGTAAATAATGTATATTTCTTTAGGCATAAAGCCGAAACACTTTCAGCTTAGTTGTGTTTTAGATGTTGTCAACACACGATATTTTTTATTTCTAACAGGTGACGACTTTGCTTATTTATGAAAAATGTCCGATGTTCAAACCAGTTTAAAAATCTAACCTAAACTGCAATTAGCCCTTTAAAAAACTAGCTGGGACATTTAATCTTTTGATTTGTGCACTTCATGCATTTTGGTAAACTTAACTTCTTGCCATGAACCCTACCGGAGCTCCAATGTTTATGTTTGTATATTTTTCGTGGACCCAGTGTATGATTTTATGTTTATTTTTTATAGCATCTCCGTCCAAACTCCGACCGTAGCGAACCTCTAAAAACGTAAACAAACTAGCTTTCCTTCGTTAAAAACATGCCTTGTATATAGCAATCCGTTCCCAAAGTCAAATGTTTATTCTGTGCATTACACTTCGTTCCCCCCCCCCCTCCTTCAATAGTTGCGATGCCTAACGTCGTAGTTTATTTTAATAGGCCTAAAAATCACGTTGTTATGAGTTGAAAACTCACTTGCACATTCAAAGCCAGGCCTCTAAGTTTCCAAGTCGGCAATTCCCTTTGTCAATTCGAATCCATCCAACCAAAACACTGCTTCAATTCCGTCAGCCAGTCAGAGCGCTCAAGCTACCCCGGTCGTCCGCGCTGTCATGGCCGACTTCCGGTAATGGCGGCGCGGCCGTCTTTGGTCTGTCTCTCCTCCTCCAGGCGTCCACCTCTTCCCCACTCACCCCCTCCGTCGCTCTCCTACAGGTCCGCGCTAACCCTCTACCTGCCTGCCAAGCAGAAGGCATAAAAACCCAGACGCAGTAGAGTATAGTTAGCACAGCACAGCTCAAGGATTCTCAAAGCTAGAGGTCGCTACGCCGGTCGGGAGTGGAGATGCCGCGGTCCGATTGTTGCCATGCCGGGCAAAGGTAGTGGTTCGTATCGTACTTAGTTTAGCTTTAAAAGTTTAATTTTTGGAAACTCCATTCAAAATTATAGTTTAAACTTAACTAAACCTCGTAGCTTTAGAAGGTAAATTTATGGTGCGTCAAGCCCAACGGCATTTCGGACGTTGGCGGCCGTAATTTAAGGGTTCACGGTCCCTTACTAAAAACCAGCTTTCATTATTTTGTTTTTTTTTAAACGCAGTTTAAAGTAAACAGGGACGGTTTGATCTTCGTGGACGGTTGCTTTGATTAAACGCTCGGATCCACTTTATATGTAGCCGAGGCTTTATAATTTAAGGAGTTGACTTATCAACAGCAACTCTGGGAGGTTTAATGCTTCGTTAATTCACGGTTGAAACATAACTGTTATTTAGGTCTACTATTACTAGACAGCTGAGGCTGTTCGTAATTTAGAGGGCTCTTTTGCGAAATCCCCTTGTGCCTACTCAACTCTCTTTTTCTATTTGAAATTGTTTTATGTGAACCTCGTGTTGGTTCTTGTGTCGAATTTAAATGTAAAATTCCCCCTGTATTTTATAACCTAAACTAGGTGTAAAGTTACCAAATGTATTTGTAGTGCGATATTTTTATTCATGTTTGTTTAAAATAAAAACTAGGAGTTTTTCTTAAACGTCCGTCAGTTTATTCGCTCGTTGTTCGCTAGAAGTAAGAAATTAAGACAATTCTCTTAAACTTAGCTTAGCTAGCCTAATTTTCCCACCTTGGTGGCAGCGTTACCGCTTATTATTACTGTTAGCCTACAATATTAGGACATGTGTAGCTCCATTCCCTACGCCGGGACTGTAGCTGTTGTGCTTATTTGAAACAAAAAGTACCACAAAGTAATAGTAAGAAGATCAAGTTACACCAGGCGAGCGGCGATGTTACAAGCACCTACCCCGTCGTAGCATCCGCCGTTACAATGAATATTGTTAATACTCGGTTACACTGTACACGGTAACCGGACGTTTTAAAAACAGGTTAAACGTTTAATGAAATAACCGGTAATTGTGACCACTAGGTAGTTGTGAGCAAGATCGTTATTCATTGCTGCAAATTGGAGAGGATGAACATAATGTGACCCCTCCCCCCATTACTACATTAAGCCCCCAACATCCTAACCGGTCATCACTCACTGGGAGTGGTACATTTGGAAAGGCTTGTTCACGGCTTCTAAAGGCCAAACAAGGCACAAATCCCGGTGATTCTGACGTAGAGACCACTGTGTTGAACAAACTTTCGTTCTTCTCTAACATAACGTTAGCACCTTCAGTGCTCGGGGCCGTAGAAGTTAAAACAGTTAAAGTTTACATTAACCCCTAAGTGTGGGGAAGAGTTTCCCCTGACTAACCTAGAATCTGTGTATAATTCTGATGACTCCCTAGCGTCTGCGTATGAACAAGATTTAGATCTGCAAAGGGATATGCTCACGGTGAAGGGGCTGGCCGAGACTGATCAACTCGGTGCAACTGCTCTACCAGGTACACCATGTTTAGTTAATGACAAAGTAGATGGGCATTCGGCACCAAAATGGGTTCAACACAGAAAAAAGAAGAATATAAAAGCGCCTGCCAAAGCCAAACTAAAAAAAGAAAACAAAAAGGCCTCACCCTTCCCCATTCACCTACTTCTCCTGAGGAGGAGGAATTGTTAGTGTCCCCGACGCAGGAGGAGAAGTGCGAGCTTACCCAAATTGACAGACTGAGCACATTGTTTATCGGGATAGGGTCAGCAGGTACTATTTGGTACGTACGCAGTACGAAATTGATAATTACCGCGGCTATTTGTTGGACGACTGACCCAGGGCCTTTTCTTATGGGCGTATTTTTGTGTGCAGCTTACTCCCGATGTCCCGATGAAGAGGGGGAAAAAAGAGAACTTCAGTAGCGACAGAAAGGATCGTGCAATTCCCCCAGATTGTGAATAAACTGTATATTTGGACCTCAAAGGTTCCGTTTACAATTATTGTATTCTTCCTCATACGGATCCTCAGGGGGTTTTCGACGAGCGGACGGTCTTTGTAAAACGACTTGTATTAGTTTTAACAGCAAGATTAGGAGGTGGCTTACAGTGTTAACCGTTTCCGCGGATCCTTCATGAATTTAGAGGTCCGTGGATCGAATTTCACGCTCTGGCTGCCTTCCTTCTCTTATTATTCGCATTGCTAACATGAATTCAAAGAAAATTGCAGACCTGCTTGCCTCCGGTAACTTTCCTAAATGGACGCATGTAAAAACACCCAACATTTCTCCCGCCCAGCATGCCGTAAATGCAGGGCGTGTAATTTCGCTTCTGTCAAATATGACATTTGCTTGCGACACTTATGATGAATCTATTGCCAAAGTGCCTCACACCTGGAAAAAGTCCTCTCAGAAAAAATTGAACCTCGCTAGCTTCCAAAGAGTCCCCCCCCCCTTCCCCTCCTACATTAAATGCTCGGGTGAATTCGCTAAGTCATGGATTGATCTACGTTTGGAAAAGTTACATATTGGCTCGCCTGCTTAACTTCCCTATACTTTCTTGAGCCGAACGCTAGCGTCGTCGGCGACGATGCACACAGCGACGTCACTGCTGATGCAAATATGAATGTTGAATTTGATGTTGTTGATGCACGTTTGTCAAAATCATGTCGGATAGAATTGACACCCATTTCGATGCCCTTGACAAGAGGAGGAAATTGTTTAATTCTCAACTTAAGGAACCTAAATCAACATCTTCCTAACGTTTACACAAACTGGAAACAATGGCATCAATTCGAGCTCTTCAGATGGAGAAATTTACAATCTCAATTGACCTCGAAAATTCCTATTTACACAAGCTCCTCCAACCCCCCCCCCCATCCACCCCCGTTTGCCGCCTGTTTCGCCTCATGCTAAAGGGGACAAGGTACGATTTCGAAGTCTCGGTTTAGAAGTAACCCCCAGACAAATCAAGATTCACTCCAGCTCCAAATCTTCATCTTTCCAGTAGCAGCATTTGATCATCACAACTTTCTCGTATGGCCATCTACAGAAAGAATCCTGAAGCCTCAACTTTCGCTAAGAACTTGTCTCCAAATGAAGATGATTACGGTCTTAAATCTTGCTTCATTAATTGGTCTCATCGATTCCGTTGCAAGGCTAGTCCCTCGAGTATCTTGGAGATCTTGACCAATTCATTGAAGAATTGTTTCCGAGCCAGCTTGGACTGACGGGACAACGGGTTGGGGAGCCCACCTCTGGGGTCACTCCACTTCAGGGACTTGGTAAGAAAAAGAACGATTTCTCTACATCAGTGTTCTAGAGCCTTGTGTCATTCGTCTCGCAATCTCTTCCAGGAGTCACCTTCTAACGGGGAAAACCATAACCATCATGTCAGACAACACAACAGCAGTCATTTATGTTAGGTGAGGAGGAGGGACTCGTTCTCTTTCCTCTTAACTGAAATGTCACGTCTCTTCGAGATGTGCTCTCAGTTGTAATGCTTCAACCCAGACATATCGCGGGTAAGCTCAACGTCTGGGCAGCGGAACACTCAAGGAGTAAAGAAACTCCAACTACGGATTGGAAACTAGATCCAGCATCTGCCAATTCCTTTTGCTCAAATGGGTGACCCCATTTGTCGATCTTTTCGCCACAAAATTCAACAATTGACATCAACTGTGTGGCGCAGTGGCAACTCGGACCACTGCACTGTGACTGAGGTTGGTGCTAATGACCTTGCTGTCGACGCGCCATTAAGCCTCACCCCCCCCCCCCCTCCCCCTCTCCATCAGTACCCTGGATCCGATTGTAGACCCTGAAGGAAAAGAGTTCAATGTCCAGTTAGGACTCTCGGACCGTAGCTTGAAAGGACCCAAGAACTTGCAACAAAACATTCTAAAGAACTGTTGTCCCTATCTCTTTGTTTCTTCAAGTTGACAAAGTCTCCGGTGATGTACTTCCGCCACCATTGACCCATTCAAATTGGAAAATGGATTTGTAAAGTCATTAGCTGTACCTACGAACCTGGTTCAAATCGGTCAAATCCTTACTGAGGTACGGGCTTACGAGTTAAGGGCCTTGACAGCTTCTTGGCCTACGGACGTGGCACTCCATTCGACGAAGTTGTTGCTGACTGTTCAGGGACACACAAAAACACTTGCATAAGTCACTTCCTGTGGGATACTAGTGACTCCAGTGGTGATGAAACTATGAAAGAACATTCAATGGTTGTGTACCTTTCTTTACATTTAAGTAACTAATTTAACAATTTTATTGTAGCTGACCAGTAGCTGACCCTCCTCCTATGAGACAAAATGTGCATATATGACTGAAGGGAAGTATTTTGCAGATAGCAAGAAATCGGAATTTTAACATTGTTTAAAATTAGTTATTACTATCTTAAAATACTTACCTTCAGTAGAACCCACCAGCCTCCCCACATAAGTTGAACCTGCTGATTCCTAAGTGATATGACAAGATGGCGGCACTGCTCGCATTAATAAGTAATGCAAAACAGCGCGTCTGGCGGGAGCTAGGTAGTACAAAGAAGGAAATAATTTAATTTGGGTAATGAAAAGCATAAGATAAGAGATTTAGCTTATATTACTGATAAAATTTTTTTACCAAAGTTCAAGAAGCTCAATCACATAATGCCCAGAATCTTCACTATTCTACAAATTTTTGATAGTCCATATCAACAAATATCTTCATCGGGCATATTTAACGTATTTAAAAGTTCCTGGCTCGCATCTTGTTTATGTGGGTGAAACTAGAAAAGAGGTGCGAAACAGGATAAGATAAACACATGGCTGACATAAGGAGTAAAAAGGAAGAAAACGGAGTCGCCCTTCGCCACAAGACAACAGGCCATAGAACAGAGTGGGCAGAAACAAAGACTTACGTAAAATACAGCACGGGATTGCCATCTGGGGGGGACTGAGATCCAAGCACACGTGACAGAAGCAAGACCGCTTATGAATATTCGAGCCTCTTTAGCCCCAGCCACTAAGATCTAGTGAGGCATGACCTCCACGAGTGTCTGCTCTTGCAGTGGAGAGCGCCTGATAAATAAAGTAGGCTAGGACAACAACAACAACCGCCATATACAAACGACGCGAGACAAAATGTGAGCCAGGAACTTTTAAATTCGTCAAATGCACCTGATGAAATATTGTTGATATGGACTATCGAAAATTTGCAGAATAGTGGAGATCTGGACATTATGAGATTGAGCATCTTAAACTTTGATACAATTTTTTCGCTAGTGATAATGAGCTCTCGCAGCAGATGTTCTGTTCATTTATTCAATGTATTATTGAAGGTAACTATTTTACGATAGTAAAAAATAATTTTAAACTGTGTTCAAATTCCATTTTTAATTTGGGCAAAATAAAGAACACTATCTTATAATTAATCTGTAAAGTCTGCTATTTTTGTTTTTTCGTTTCTTTTTATTGCTCGTAAAAAATAAATCGCAGTACAACATGTGCTGCGGAACATGTGCAGTGGAACATGTGCCGCTAGGTCTTCTTTGCCTGTGTTATATCTGATGTATGTTTTATGTCTTCAGAATTAATGTAGAACCACGTATATCTGACATTTGCATTCAGTTGCATTCAGTTGCATTTCGTCTCACCCTGCACATTAAGGAATAAGTATCTAGACGTGTATCACTAACGCCAAAACTCTAATACCTTGATTACATTTGTTTAGTCCAAGTCCCGGAATTTCTCGGCTGTCATGAATAAAGTCGACACGGGGGAACTGCAAATAAGGGAGCTGAAGAAGATGGCTGGTGAAGGATTTGACGTTAGTGATGTGCTGGCTGAGAAGTTGATGGTGGGGTCCAACCGGCCAAGAAGACCCCGGTCTCCCATAACAATGAGGCAACCGAGAGGAGCACGCACTGCATCCGTGCAGCAGGCAAGCAATGATAGGCTATCCAGATCAAAGACTGCTTCTTTAAAGACAAATCCTCTTAGGACAACCATCACTCGCCGCACATCTGGCTCCCAGGTAACAAAAATAAAAGCGCATATTCACACTGAGACTAGGGTGTGTATGAGAAAGAGATTGATGAAAGAGTGAGTGTGCGTGTGTTAAGGATGGGCAGTGATGAAATTTCGGCTACGCGATTATTGCAATACCTTTGCATGCAATATTTGCAATTATTGCGTTATTTCTCAACATGTTAGTTAATCTCTAAGTTAATCAAATGGTCATAACAGCGTTATTCCTACAGTAAGCCTACTAACTAACGTTTAGGCCTAGTGCTACTACGCCTAATTATTACAAAATTATTTTTTTTTAATTGTTATTTATTCAAAATAATTAAGCAATTTCAAATATTTTCAGTATTTGAAATACCATATTGTCTCTCATGTAAGCCGCACTCGCAGAAAACCACACCCATAAAAAAACTTCCCTTAAAGAAAAGTGCACACAACCCAAACATTTTCTGCACAATTTTTGACTTGTTAAGATGTGAAAAGATGTGAAATTGATATTAATTAATCAACAGACAAGCACTTAATGTTGTAACATTAGTTCTGTTAAAATCAGCAGGGAGCAGCAATTTTTCTCATTTATTTTTTGGAAGCCATATTTTTTTTAAATGTAAGTTAGATTGTTAATTAGAAATAATTTCAGAACGGTTGCAGCTAGAGACTTATGGTTTGCACCATTGGAAAGCTGGCGAAAAACGGTTAAAATGGTGTATTTGGATGTCAAAATCTGTTAATATTTAACAAAATTATCGACAACGTCGCGTTCCGATGTGAATCGGACGAAATGGGCTCGAAACGGCGATAATCGCGTAACACGGAAAGCATTGTGATAACACTATCACGAGTGTTGTATATTGCAATAATGTCAAAATATCGCAATATCGCCTATCCCTAGTATTGTGTTAGTTTTGAGCAGTAAAGTTGCTCAACAAGTTCAGTGAGTTTTTGTTGATGAATATAGTTTGGTTTGCTGGACTTTGTTTTTACTTCATCCTAAATTAGTTAACCTTTCCTACTATCTGAAAATGCTTACTTCAGTAATATTAGTGCTTAACCCTTTAATGAATATGAACATATTTATATACGAACCCTTTATTGAATATGAACGTATATGTATGTAACATATATGGAGTAACAACGTATATATACGTTGAAGCTTTTATTGGGGACTATGGGTCGGCAAAAAAATCGGCACGAGAAAAGCTGAAACTCGCTACCTGTTAATGCAGAATAGTGTGAAATTCGTGTTTGGTGAAATGGGGCTTATAATCAAGATTTCTAGCTTAGAAGCTTCTTTGGAGAGCAACATGGGGGTAGAAATAAACAATGCAGGCGCAGCGTGATTCGCTCCTCTTGCCAAACTCCTAAATCCAGAGTCACCACTTCAAGAACCAGTAGCCAGGTTAATGCCAGCCAAATGCCCAGGAGCAGAGCGAACCGTTGCAGGACGTCCTGCTCAGCGACCATCGTGAATTTCGTATTGCCTATATTATTATCATCAGTAATACATTAGATGTCGCCCAGACATTGGAAAACTACGGAAAATCTGGAATTCAAAACCAGGGTCGAAATGCTCGGATGCACAGGGCCGTTTGCACTCCAAAATTTCGAACTGCATTCCGGCTCGGAATCGTTGACTGTATAAAATAATTTTGGAAATCAAACCTAAATTAAATATGATGACAATTCAATTTTATAGCTGTATTAAAAAAAATTCGGTTGAAACGATTTGTAACATTGCGGCAAGTTGGCTAACTGGTATTCTTTTGTCACACGAGATACTTCTCAGTTTCACACGGTTGTGGGCGGGCCTTTGTAGTTCAAGATGGCGACATTCGTTTGGATCCACAAATACATTGTCAAAACAACCACAACTCATAAATATTTTCACGAGAACTCTTGAGAGCAAGGACAATGGAACAAAAGCTGACATGGCTCTTTCTCATGGAATCCTTTCCAAAGAGTCGTCACCCAATCAAAGTGCTGAATTTTAGGGGATTTGATTCAATTATGACACTGACAAATCGAAACCTGTTGCCGAGCAACTTCACTTGGTTGTAAGTTTCAGATACTGATCTGCCTGGTCCCATACGGAAGCTGGATGACCCAGCCTTTCCATCATTATCGAATAGACACTTGGGGAACAAGCCAACAACCGGGGAGACCAGACACTTCATCGATAAACGTTTTCCTATAGAAACACTTCTATGGTGATCAGACATTTAAGTTCTTTCTATGGTGATAAGATATTCA
>JAHWFP010082487.1:94328-122616 GCA_023313725.1 Lithobius niger
ATACCGATACCGATACAGATTATTGATATCGATATTTTATATCGAAAAGTGCTAATTCTTAAAATAATTACACCGTTAAACGGGATAACTGTGTCGCCCTTTCTCTCTGACGATGAATGTCGCACTATGTGACACTGCTCCCGCCTCGGATACTGCTCTCTCCTTGCCCGCGTCGACCGCTGCGCGCCCGGCTTAGCACTGGACGCGCATGTCGGCAACGGCGACACCAACGTCTCCTCGCTACACGACGGCCAACGCCCGCGCTCTCCTTGCCCTGTCAATCCTGGCAGTCGACATGCAACACACCCAGCTGCTCCGAGTTGCGAAGCAGAAACTCCGGGAAATCCTCGGCTCTGCCGGTCTGTCACCCAACAACTTACCACTGGGGGTTTTCTTTCCGTCACCTCATCTCCCATCTAGGTCTTGGATTTTCGCCGCTCATCTCCAAGGAAGGATGTCGCATCATGCGACACTGCTCTCACCTCGGATGCTGCGCTCTTCTCCCGGCCGTCTCTTCCGCCCATGACGACCGCTGCGCGCCCGGCTTAGTACGGGACGTGCATGTCGGCAACGGCGATACCGACGACTCCCCGCTACAAAACGGACAACGCAATCAGCCGCTTCACGAGTCCGATACGCCTCTTAGGGGGCTGATTCCGACACCAGCCCCATCACTTGGACATCTCCCACAAACATAAAACCCGTCAGACAAGACAACCTAGCCTTTCGAACGTTTAAATCAAAAAGGCACCAAGTCAGCTGCCCTTCTACCGTGGAACCATCAGCTCCCTCGAGTGTCGCACGATGCGACACACCCCTCTGGAAATGAAGCAGCCCTTTCGGGCCGACCAGCGACCACGCTCGGACTTCCGCCGCTCTGCCAACAAGACACCAACGTCTACCCCGTCATACATCTCATCGGTACGGCAGATTAACACTCAAGCATGGGCTGCCCCACTACGAGCCATGAAAACCATAAACTTATGTCGCCCAACGTCGTCTCACCAGCTACGAAGCTCAACCGCTCGTCAGTGTCGCACGATCCCACCACAGTGTCACTACACCCTCAGACGCCTCTGCCGCTCGCATAGCATTTCCTCTGCCCGGACAACAACGACGACCCTACCATGCTATAGCATTTCTTCTCGTAACTGCCGAAGACTCCGTCGCACAACTCTGTGTCGCACAACACTATGCCGCACAACTCCGTTTTGCCGGCTATGAAGCGCAAGCCCCCGTCAGGGACGGCCGCCCCTACTGCTGTGTCACGACATCCCTATAAGCCTCCACTGCCCGTAAGTCATTTCCACTCCCAAACAACAACACACGCTGCACCGGACTACTTCCGCTATAAGCCTTCCAAATCCACTGATATTACCAAGCAGAAGCCCCGTCCGCAACAACCACTACACGCCCGGCTCTGTACGGGATGTCCACGTCGTCATCACTGACGACGTCTCTCCACCACATGTCGGCCAATACACCTCGCCGCCTCCCGTCCTTTGGACCTGGTGGAAGATGTAAGACACACCAAGGTACCCCCCCCCCCCAACTTACCAAGCAGAAGCCCCCGTCTGCAACGACCGCTGTACGCCCGGCTCTGTTCGGGACGTCCACGTCGTCATCACCGACGACGTCTCTCCAATACATTTCGCTGCCTCCCGTCCTTTGGACCTGGTGGAAGAAGTTAGACACACCAAGGTACTCTCCCAATATGCCAAGCAGAAACCCTCGCTCGTGACGACTGCTGCGCGGCCGGTGCCGTTCGGACGTGCGTATCACTAAACTATAGACGCCTCTTCTGCTTACGACCCCCACCAACTTTCTTACGAGATGCCGACACCTTCCGCATTCCTCACCTAAATTAAGGAGGGATCACTTCCACCACATGCCATGGCTACCATTGACGTACGTCGCACGACGCCGATCTCCCAACTCAACCTGCTCACGCACTCTCCAGTATCTCGCCACCGTCTGATGCCTCCTCCGGCCGGTCATCATTCCCGCTCCCGGGCAGCACAACCGGCGATCCGTCCACACCTCTGCATCTCTTCTCCCGCCCACTGTCGCACGACGCGACACAATTCAGCCACCCCGCGCCCTCACGCCATCTACCGTAGGACCGTCATACCGACACCGCTCTTGTTCGTTGCCGTATAGCTTGCCGCTGAACCTGCGAGTGTCGCACAACACCTTCACTCTCCCGTGACGTCACATCTCTCCGATTTCCAAAACGAGGCTCCTTCCTGTTCCCCTCGTCTCTTTGTGTTGCTTCCAGTCGCTGTTTAGCGCCCCGGGATTCCAGGATTTCTTCGATTGTACTTCTTCCAACATGGTGAAAGTGCTAAAACCAGTTCACCCAACCCTAAAGAACCCTTACGCCGGCAGACTGCCACTAATTCAAGATCCGGGATCCTGTAACTGTCCAGGCCTAAGAAACCGCAATAGGAACGACCCCCACACTTCAGTTTGTCCAGCACACAGGCTTTGCAGTTATTTTGACAATGCCCGATCTGCATTTCTATTCCTTTTGAAGACTGGAAAATTATCTCGGTGCTAAACCACCTCTCCTCTTTACGGAAGAAGCAAAGAACTCATCAGGGATATTCCAAATCTCCTTTCAAGTCCCCTTCCCCCAAGAAGCTTCGACCTTCAACTACCGCTGTCACCCAACCTGTCGCACCGACTTACTCACCTTCCCCTGCGTCAGCAACACCAATGTCGCAGCAATCATGGGTTACATCCCCTATTTCAGCGGACTCACCATCCCTCCAGGATCCCGGGAAAATCACCCCACAATGACCACGGAGGAGCACGAAGACCCATTTCCATGTCATTTCCCCGACAACCCTTCCTCTCCGCAAGAAGTCATTGTTCCGTTTTCTTCTACTGAACAGGCCACAATAGTCATTCCTGCTACACCACGTTCACCTAACAAGGATGAACCTATTGTGCCTTCTCCTGCTCTTCACTCTCCTCGTTCTTCCCAGTCCTCATCTGTTTCCGAAGACGACACCATTGCCCCCCCCCCCCTTCCACTCCCAGACCCGCCTCAATCTCTGGCCCCGGAATTTCCCCTCTTTTCATCCGAATCTGACGAGCCCTGTAAAATCAACCAGAAGGAGATCTTTAAGGTCATTAAACACAAACTCAAGCTTAAGGAATCAACAAAAATTCAGCTGCCTACGGGCCAAGCCTATCCTCCGCTCTTGGCAGAATAGGATTTCATCACAACAAAGGCAAATCACAGACCTCAAACTGGAGATTGACAGACTTCGAAACATCAACAACGAGCAACTTTTGCACTTAACCTCATTAACTCTTCAATACGCTACAAAAAGGAAAAGAGCACCCACTCCTCCCCCACCACATCAAGGCCTTTCCGACCCACAAGCTTTCTCGCCCTGGAAGCCGGCCTACAAGCCTCCCGGACCCTTTCGTCATCCTGGACTTGTACAACCATCCGACCCCTGTGTCAACCCCCCAGCACTTCCTTCCAGGCCTCTTACATGGGTGGAACCCTCGCTTAAAGACGAAACTTCTCTAGCAACCCCATCCCAAAACAACCAACACAACAAAATCTCTGGGGCATGGAAAAGTATCGCATCCACAGCCCGAGACCACAACCTCAGATCATTCTCCCTATGGCAGTATGATAACGACACCACGTTTACCCCACTGCACCTTGATCTCTCACTACTCTCCTCAACCCCCACTCTCGAAATCCCATGTTCCCCATCCCGGCTGAAAGCAAGGGGATTTTATTTCGGCCTCCACAACCCCTCCTCACATTAAGCCGATTCCTCATAACCCCCCCTGCCCCCCCCCAAAAAAAAAAACATAAAATTAAAAAAAAAAAAAATTTCTAGAATTATTACAGTTATCCCTTACATATCAACCTTCCTTTAATCAATTTGCCCAGCCCAGGGACTACCCCTCCTTTCATCTTTCTTAACCTAGATGTCTGCCACATTCACATCCCTATGAACTTTCTTCGCCGCACCCTGTGACTTACCTTACCCCCACCGGGATTCACCAATGAAGACTCGACCTGTGTCCTCTCATGCTCTAACCCAAGCGGAACTTCACCTACAAGTCCGGTTGATGTCACCTCCTACTAAGGTAAACACAACATTGTGACTTTCTTTTTGCCATACCTTTGTCATCAATTACCTCAAAAAAAAAAAAAATGATGGTAATTGGGGAAACCAACCCAGGTGACAGCAGCCTCAGAACCCCAGGGACTCAGTCAAAAGGTGCCCGCCGCCTAATTTGACGAGGTTGGTCTGTCAATGCTATACATTGACAGGTACTGCACTTTTCACAGCTCAACGAAAGAACATTTTGCCGGCCCCCCCAGCCAGGCCGGCTGAAAATGGTTTCTTTTGCTGTAAAAGTGCATTACCTTAGGCCCACCCTGCCTCCCCTCTCGAGTCACCTTTTGACACAATTGAGAGACAAAGAGATGACGAGCTTCCCAAGCACGCATCGTTTATAGGTAGGACCACGCATGCGCGGTAGGGTAACTGAGGCAGCTATTCAAGTCCCAAGCAGCAAGCAGCATCATTGGGACAACAATGCTATAAATTGGCAGGTAATGCACTTTTACAGCAAAAGAAACAATTTTTAGCCGGCCTGGCTGGGGGCTGGCAAAATGTTCTATTTATTTTGTTAACTGCATAAAATAAAGCCAATAGTTTTAAACTTCAGTTTGTTCCCTAGTTGTTTAATTGCTAGAATTAAATATTATGTAGCCCACTTTTATTTTTTAACTCCGTGTGCAATTGACGTTACTCCACCATGGTGTGGCAGCGCGTACCTAGTTATTAATTACTGGATATGAGTCAAGAGTAATTTCAGGATGTTGGGGATGTTACAAGCACCTCAGCCGTTGCAGCATCCGCTGTTACAACAAGGAACTGCGTTTTTCCGACCAACAGGTGACGGTACCGTGAATCCGCGGAAAACACGTACTCGCAATCTGAGTTCCTCACGTCGGAAGCGGAAATGCTTTTTGGCTCCTCCCTGTTCCTGCCTCGACGGGTGTCAGTTCCAGTTTTTGTGCTCCGAGATAATGAACGCCTTCTTCGCATAGGACTCGGGCCGCTTCCCAGGCAGATTTATTAAATACTGCGGCCAATGCACTTTGTCAAAGATTGTATGCCAATCCGCCCCCAGCAGACATACGCCAACTTGCGTTCCTCATTAATCAGGTCTTTCGGAAGTTCTGATTTGCAACATGTCATTCCATGAACTGGTTTACTCGGGTGCTTTTCAATTCCACCCTGCTTCTGCGAGAAGTTGCTCTCAATACCACCCCAAATCTTCACGATTCCACTCGCCATGTCCTTCGGAATCATCCTATACACGAATCCGACCCCTAAGGATCCCTAAGGTAGTGCCTCACCTTGACATCTCTCACAAGCCTAAGCTTTACTGTTTCCGACAGTTCCGACGTCCTCGATCCACCTCTTCTTCCTGGCCGGGCGTGCCCAAGCACGATTCCGTTTCAACGAAACCTGACGAGCCGCCTCGTTCATCCCTTCCACGGGCCCTATCGTCCTTTCATTCCAACAATCAAGGTCGTGGGCGAGGCAGGACCCGTGCTTGTTCTGCCACACCGGACCGCAGACAACGGTATGCATCTCCCAGACCGCGATACCGCGGACGTATCGGTAACTGATATTTTCTCACCCCCACAATTTTGTTTCTACGCCACAGCCTGGCAGACTATCACTTCGGACCCCATCGTTTTTTCAATTATTTCCTGCGGCTTTCTTCCACAGTTCCTGCGTCCGCCTCCCTTGCGAAGCCCGCCTTGGGAGTTGGAGTCACCACCATCTGCAACCTGTCCGCCGAAATCTCCCACCATTCTGTTAAAACACGCCATCCGAGTTGTTCCCAGTCCGGTCCAACCCAGCAGCATTTTCTTTGCCCCAAGAAGTCGGGTGGGGGGTGGGGGGGATCCCGGCTCATTTTCAATATTCGCCCCCTCAACCAGTTCATACAAAACCTTCATTTTCAAATGGAAACGGTCGATTCGATCGGACACTCGTTGCTTCCCCTTGACTGTACGATTTCTTTAGATCTTGTGGACGCATATCTCCACATTCCGCGTCATTCAGCTGTCATGCACCTCTTCCGTTTAATTTTCAACAGTTCCATCTACGAGTTCCTTTGCCTTCTGTTCGGGTTGAACGCAGCTCCCCGTATCTCCCGGACTTCGGCCAGTGCTCGCTTATCTACATTAACACGGCATTCAAATCCATGCTTTCTTCGACGATTGGTTGCTCCCTCATCTCAGGACCGGGTTTCCCTTCTCACCAATCTACAGGTCGCCACATCTCGTTTAGCCTGGCAGTCTCGGTGTCGACATCCCCAAATCTCGTTTCCAACCAGCTCAAACGTTCACGTTCCTCGGGGTATTCTTCTACCTTCCTTGCAGTGTTGTGATACCATCTTCCGAACGCATCTCAGACCTCCTCGCTTCGACTCGTTCCTTTCTGTTTATGACCCTAAATTGGTAGATGGACGTCCTCCATCTGACCACCACGGTTCCTCTACACGAGCCAATTCCGGACCTGCATCTCTTCACGGACGCATCCCTCACAGGTTGGGGGGGGGGGGGGCCTCACATTGACGATACCACGGCTTCAGGAGCCTGGGACCCCGGAACCGTCGATCATACCAATTTCTCGAACTTCGAGCAGTTCTCCTCGGGCTAGGTCACTTCTCCCACCTAGTGTCAGACCGCATGGTACAGATTCATGTAGACGACAACACTGCCGTTGCCTACCTCCGGAAAGGGGGGGGGGGGCACGCGATCCTGGTCTCTTCGTGCCCTGACATCCGACATCTTTCAGCTATTCATCAGCCTTCGAACGTGTCTGTTTCCTCTGCACATTCCGGGCAGTTGCAATGTCATTGCCGATTCTCTCCCCCGCCGCTCGCCACCATTGAGTGAATGGACCTTGCACTTGACAATCTGCAACGCAATCTTCGATCTTTGGGGCAGGCCCATGATCGACCTGTTTGCCATGAGATTCAATGCCAGACTTGCCCACTTCGTCAGCCTGATTCTGGATCCCCGCACTTGGACAATCGATGCCGTGACTCTGGATTGGGACCACCTCTTTGCTTCCCCCCCCCCCCCCTCCTCATCCTCCCCAACTGCATCCTGGTTGTTCCTACTAGCCGCCCCAGATTTCTACCGGACCAATTGACGCAGAACAATGGAACCATCCGCCATCGGCACTCCCTGCGTCTACACGGGTGGCTACTATCGTCTGACTCCTGGAAGCCACAGGAGTTTCTACAGAGCAGGTTGTCCGCATTGCTTCCAAAGCCTTCCACACCTCAGTCACAAAGTTCTATGACAGCCACTGGCGAAGGTGGTTTTGTTGGTCTCTCTCTCAACAAGTTGATCTAGTCAGTCCCTCTGCGCGGAATTCCTCCGGTTCCTCAACCGTCTCCGTGGTTCCACCATCTTAGTGTACCGTTCCGCTTTGAACGCAATCTTTAATGCGGCAGGGAAGTTTGGCCTTATTGATGATTTCCATATCACGTCTCTCATTCGATCTTTTATGATTGATCGGCCTCGAGCCCATAGGCTTTTTCCGGACTGGGACCTATCCATCGTCCTGAATGCTCTCCTCGCCCCCCCCCCCCCCCTTACGAACCTTTGTCCGCCTGCCCACTTAGCCATCTTGCGCGTAAGACAGTGTTTCTGGTTGCTCTTGCCGCCTTCCTCCGCTGTAGTGAACTACAGGCTCTATCAGCCACAGCAATTGACTGTTTCTTCCTTGACAACTGTTCCGGTGTCACTCTTACTCCCCAAGCTTCCTTTCGGGCCAAGACTCAAAAACCTGATGAACGTTCTACTCCCTTTATCATTCCTGCCCTTACTAGCATTCTTAGGGACGACCAGGACCGAGCACTCTGCCCAGTCTGGGCGCTCCGATTTTACCTCAAGGCATCTAAACCACTCCGAAGGGGTTGCACCCACCTATTTTTGCCGTTAGCCTCCCGGAACGGCGAAACTTTGGCGCGCACGATTTCCGCCTGGATGAAGACTGTCAATTTGCAAGTCTACACCGCTATCGACATCAACTGCGTCGACCAAGTATCCGTGTCACTGCCCATGAACTTAGGGCTATATCTGCATCCTGGGTACATTACAGCAACGTTCCGGTCACTGAAATTATGGAAGCCGCCTCGTGGCGCAGTCCAACTGTGTTTACTTCACACTATCTTCGAGATTTGTCCCACCATGCTGATGGGTTGCACAGGATTGGGCCATTCGTCGCTGCTTGTCGAATGTTTTAACCCCCCTTAAGCACCTGCGATATGTTGTGCGAATTTATCTTTTTGGGGAACCGCCCGCTACCCTAGGGGGCTTCGTCAAGACGGCGCCCGCCGCCTTTGACAAAGTCTGTGGAATGCTAAAGGTTAGTTAAAGTATATTTTCATGGCAACTAGAAACTCCAAAATACCAGTATTACCTGGTTGATTTCGGTTTCTATTGCCTTTATGAAAATATACATTACCTACTACCCACCCTCCTCCCCTCTTGTCGCCATCAGGGCACAATAGAGGATGTACGGGTCATTTCGTCCGAGTCGATATACGATGGAGGCTGCGCAGTAGAATACGCAGTGGGTAGCGGCGCTGAAGGACATCTTCACTCTCTAAATCAAACAGTAGCATGAGAAAGAGAATGCTAAAAGTTAGGTAATGTATATTTTCATAAAGGCAATAGAAACGAAAATCAACCAGTAATACTGGTATTTTGGAGTTTACAAAGCCGCCGAAAGAGAACCTGTTGGAGGTTCGAAATTGAAAGACCTGCAACCAGATGACTTTTTCCCGACTGGGACTTCTCCTTGGTTCGGAACTCACTCACGAAGGAACCTTATGAATCTTTGGCGCACTGCAACCTTCATCTTTCAACATGGAAAACAGTCTTCTTGATAACGATGGCCTCAAGCTTACGATGTTGCGAAGAACATGCCCACTCTATGGATCCTGCATACTTGTTCTTCGTGGATGACTACAAAGCTGTCTTGTTGACGCCTAGAGCATTGTTCAGAGCTGAGACTCAGAAACAACCAACCATCGAAGCCAATAACCAATAATCATAATAATCATAACCAGCTCTTACCCCTGTTCACTGGAGATAAGCTTGAAAGATTGCTTTGCCCGGTTCGGGCCTTAAAATTCTTCTTGGAAAGAACTGAAAGGCAATGAATTTCGGTAAGGTAGAAATCAACTTTTTCTGCCATTCAAAAAGAATTTTGGTGAAATCTCGTCAGCGACGATAGCTTCCTGGTTAAAAACCGTAATTGAAAATGCGTATGAAGCTTCTGACATCACTTGCCATGAAAACGACATTAGCGTCACCACACATGAGCTCGGAGCAATTTCTCTTTTAGGGCCTTCCACAACAGTATCCGAATCCCGGAAATCCTGTAAGCCGTCTCATGGAGCAATGGGTCGGTCTTCGCTTCCCACTATTTCAGGGACATGACCATCCTAGCAGATAGACCCCACAAGCTGGGACCCATCATCACAGCCAGAAGTGTTGTCCAGCCCCCAAAACACTAACGAAGAAAAACAATGGCCCTTTTCAAGGCCATCACATCACAATCCAGATCCTGAATCCTGTACCATGTAATTCTTTTATTTCAGTGCAAAGGTCTGCGAAAACACCGGTAAACTGTTGACACAGTGGTATTTCAACAAGATCTCCAAAACAACAACACAATACCACCAATGAAGAACAAACACAGTTCAACAATTACATTTATGGAGAACTCCTTTCTCCTTCCTCAGAATTCTGACCAAAAACTAGTTTCCTAGTGCAAATTTTGAGGAAGGAGATAGTTCTCAGAAAATGTAATTGTTGAACTGTGTTTGTTCTTCGTTGGTGTTACAGTGAAACCTCTTCATAACGATAGTCCATGGGAGTTTGGAAACCAAATGTTATATCAGGTTTATCGTTATAAACAATCAGTTTTGCATGCATTGTTGCTTGAAGAGCCTCAAAAACAGTATTGTTATAACAGGGTTATTGTTATAAGAGGTATTGTTATAAAGAGGGTTTAACTGTATTGTGGTGTTGTTTTGGAGATGGAAAAGTCTGCGACTTGATAAGAGCCAGCTCCTAACCCTTGGGGAATTCCATCAGGTGATGCCCATTGCCATACTGACAAGGTCTACTGTAAATGCTAAAATTTACGGGTAATATATATTTTCGTCACAATAGAAAGAGAGAATTGCCGCGGCGGCGGCTAAATTCTGTTTATATTGCTTAAACGAAAATACTGTCTGCATTAACTGTACCCACCCTACCTCCCCTCTTAGTCACCACCATGAGGAGTAACAGATGACGGTAAAGCTCTTTCGGCGCTAAAATATTATTGAAGGGAAGTGCAGGCCCGCACTTCGGGGTTAGCGAGCTTAGGATTGGCTATTAATCAAATCTCTAGAGGGGAAAAAGTATTTGAGAATAAAAATACTAAAATTTACAGGTAACTTATATTTTTGTTTAAGAATAGAAACAGAATTTAGCTGGTGCTGCGGCAATTCACTCTATGTGCATCAATGCATCCATAATAATATTAATAGTTGATAGATTGTTGGCAAATGTCACTTTCCAAAAATACAGACTGTGTTACTCCCCCGTGGTCTAGACGCCACTCTGACTGCATGGGGACCCCCCCCCCTCCCTTCCCCCAACCACGGTTTTTCACTGTACTCACAAATACTATCTTTAATTTATTAGCGTATTTTTTGTCTCTACTTTAGGTAAGCTGTATTCGGGAACATTTCTCTTTGACATTAGTCTTTCCCAAATTTTGGAATATCGATTAGAATTTACAATGTATTACGCCACCTCTTGTCTTCTGAGTAGTCTTTAGAACTGAGAAATTATGTAGGTTTTTTTTACACCCATGTAGGTTCCACACAACAAACCCATGTTAATGACTCCTGGAGATGACCACGCATCTGGCGACTGGAAAACGATAAAGGGGACGGCCAAAATTACCAAATTGGCTAACACAAGGGTGCCTATGAAACCTCTGTCAGAAAAAGAAAAAATGGTGTATCACATCCAGGAGAAGACGAATGAAACAAACATGGACGAGGATGAGGGACACACTGGTGAGAGGATAGCGGCTGGTGGTGGCGGTGTTGGCGTTGGAGCTGGAGGACAAGATGATTTACAGTGGGCTTTGCAAGGTAACCTGAGTTTGTGGAACCCCAATCAAGTAGACGATATGCTTGGCAAACTAAAAGATATGGAGGTAAAAATTCAAACACAAAAAATTGCACTTCCTTATATTGCCTTGTTGCATTAATTAATCTGAGAACATTACTTTTTCAGGACGATGAAAACACAATTCGTCAGCGGTGGCAGGATTTGCTCTATTTGGATCCCACCATGACAGGTCTGTCTTTACGTAAAAATAATAAATAAAAAATTAAAATTACATATTTTTACTTATTTACTAGGGCTACACAATATGTCCTGAGGGGCATGTGAAGTATGATAAAAGTTAAATCCAAACGTAGTATGTATTAGTACTTGGAAGGACGGTGCATCCAATTTGGCCAATCGAACCTAACAAAAAATATATTTTTTGTGCTTTATCCTGTGGTTGATTCAGTTCACGTTTAAAAGCAGAAAAAAAATAAGTTCGTACATCTTTTAATAAGTTACCGCCAAGCTAAGTATGCATTTGTATTTTAATTTGCCTCGTGGTTTCAGCATCGTCTGTAACCCAATGGAGCCTAATAAGGGGGAAATCAAGAGTTACCTCAATCATACAAAGTACCCATGCAAAATTTATTGCTTATTGGTTTCTTACTATCTGCAAAGTACTTTACTTCAGTATATGCTAAATCGCTTCGTTTTGCTTTAAATGCCTTCAGTATGTGCTAAATCGCTTCGTTTTACTTTGAATGCTCGAATTTAAAACTCCCTTTTTTTCAAATCGCAGTGAGATGAGTTTAGCTTGTCTCCCACTAGGAGTGCTGGCGGTGCTGTCTATATCAATACGATATAGCGGCCATTGCTTTCACTTCGCTCAAATGGTTAAAAGTGACAGCATCATGGCAAACTGACAAGCCTGATCTGGAGCTGGAGTTGCTAGTGATAAATGTAGAAATAAAAGCAACAAAAGTTCTAAGACGCACGACCCCATAAAGTGCGATCGAAGTACTAGCCTCCCCCCCCCCGAAAAAGCTTTCTGACAAAGAAAATGTCATTAAAAGTGGCGAAGCTAAAACATCAGACCCTCATTCAGATTTAGAAAAGAAAATAGACAACTCCAGAATTAACTTGCCAAGTTGTCGAAGGCTAGCGATGTTGAGCAACCAAAGCAAAAAAATGTTACATCACCTGTTCGCCATTTTCATAAAAGAAGTGACAATAAAGAGAAATTGCGACAAAGAGAAGTCTTTGCGAATTTCGCCTCTTCGGCAATCCAAGGCTTCGCCGCTACGTCAATCTTAACCACATCGCTAGTTCATCAACGATTGCCAAAGTAAGTTCGCCGGCTCTAAGTCCGCTGGATCGCCAGGTCAACTATTCGTCGGTTTGCCAGAATTTGATTTCTCCCAGCAAATCGCCCCGACTTGTCCAGGTGGGCCCAAGCAAAGAACATCTTTCACTCTATGATGCGTATTTGGAGCAAAAGCGTACAGAAAGAAAGCGCAGTCATGATGATAACCAGTGGTCAGATCACCCACCTTTAAAGCAACGTAAAGTTGATTTTCAAGATGACGGTGCCCTGGCCTCAACTCTTATGTCGCCAAGCATTCGTTCTCCACTCCAACGTCGGCCCACATCGCATCTGGTGAGGGAACGCGGAAGCACAGACACAATTCATATTTGGGATGCGCTAAACAAACCAAGATCGTACAAAGAAAACGCACCGAATCGAAAGTGAAAGCTTCAGAATCGAAACATTTTACCAATAAACGTAAAAATATACACAGTGACAGTAAATCGGAGAAGAGTGTTGGGCTTTTAAGAATTAGGGAAAGAATGCTGTAAATGTGGGAAAGTGTGTTATTTGATAAGTGTTCAAACTTATGTTGGAAAGCACGATCGTTCTGTGCTCGCATCCTGTATTTGCAGTTGTCCTCGCTAAGTAAAAAGAATAAAAAGAGCGAGTTGGGGTCAGTGTCGGTTGTTAGTATGACGTCTGACATGCATCTTAACGTGAGCATGATTGTCATCCATCCACGTGTCGGGGGAATGAGATTGACAAAATGCCTAAAACGATCGAATCTCCCTTTAGGGGTAAAAAGATGTCGTCCCGTGACGAATGTCGAGGTCATTCACGTATGAAATGCCAAGGAGGGCGCCCAATGACGTTGGAAATATCGACATCTAATGCAGTGGCTACAGGTAGTGGAGAATTTCTTTACCGATATTGAACCCGACGTCAATAAAGTTCCATGTCGTCAGCAGTCTGTAAGAAAGCAAGTAGCCACTCATGTGATCATTCTTTGAAACCAGACTTCCACATTGATGTTAGGATAGAGCAAATATTGCTGATATCTGCTTCCCATTCCTAGCGTTTACACAGTGGAATGAATAAGAAGAGGAGTAGATGTGAATCAATTTCTCCCACTTGCCCTAAGAAATTCTTTCTTACGGATTTCAACGCTGCTTCAACAAGCACTGCGAGTCTTCTTCCTTCTAAACGTAGTCATCGCGAAGTCATAGACGAAGATTACGCCTCCGAATAGCACAAATCGAACAACGATGTGAAACCCCCTAGGAAAAAGCAGATACAAGTGGATTCATCTTCAGACTTGAGTTCGGAGGATGACATTTATAATGAGGGACCAAGTTTTGTGCCTTGGAACCAGTATCTCCCGTTCGGCCTTCCATTACCTGCAGAAAACCCACTTCTGCAAAAGAACAACAGCCTCCGAAGATAAACCTGAACGAAGCTCCTTTCAAGATTTAAGCTAATTTTGGCCACTCGGCCAAACAACCAAATGATATTCTACAATCTCCGGTTGCCTTCCCGCAATTATTGAACAACAAAACTTTGGTGAGAAGAGACGAAGAGCCAGTCACTGCATCCGGCCGTCTGCCTCCTCATGATAGTAAGCAAAGGACCTTCTCTTTCTCGTCTCGTCGGTTGGAAACTAGGTCCCCATCCTTGAAAGACAATAGGCCTAAATCCCTGAAAATCAATTTTTAAAATTGGATTCCTGCCTTCCTGTTCCATCTATAATCAATATACCTACACACCAATACAATGAAGATGAATATCTTCTTAGGTCTGGTCTATGTGATAACTCCCATGCTGACCTTTCTTATTATACAGCTACGGCAGCATTGAAGACCTTTATTCAAGCCCATCCAGAATTCAAGACGGACTCCGTCACGAGGATGTCGGCAATTACTCAAGCCGGGACGTCCTCCTTTCAGAAGGGTGCCTTCAGATTTCTTGGAACATGCTATTAATATCTCCTCGGGCACAGTGGGGCAAGCTATGCCAACTATCCATCCACAAACTCTTCAATGGACAGCTCTTGGACCTGGTTCTGAAATTGAAAGAGAAAGTGAAGGCTCCAACTCCGAAGAACCCTCCTTCTGTCCAGGAAAAGAAGGGGAAGCAATATACAGAAGGAAAAAAAGACCCCCCCCCCCACGAAAAGTTAACGCCTTTTGCCCTCTTCCCAGCCCCGTGGAGGGGGTAAAGGCACTTTTGATAAAGCCGTGGCAACTTTACAGGAAGGGGCAGACCCCCCCCCCCCCCCCCGGTCCCCCGGGTCAATATTGACAAAATACTTCCCGGACCCCGATCACCGACAGGTGGGGGAAGGTTAAGGCATCACGTGCCCGCCTAGAGAAGAATCGGGTCCTATCCTTATGTTCTGTAAATTGTGTCGAAGGGCTATAAGCCGCCTTTCCTCTCTCCCAGTGCTTACTTCGGAGCCTCCCATCCGGATTCGAGAGGTTCCTCCCAACCTCATTCTCAAACTGGATATTCTAAAACTTGCTAAAGGAATCGCCACCCTTGCTAAAGGAATCGCCACCCAACACCAAAGGAGGAGGAGGGACCCACTCTCTGTCCCTGATTACCTCTCTTCATGTCACACTGCTCTCGCGACACGTTACAGGGAAGCTCAATGTTAGGGCAGACGAGCTTTTGAGGAAGAAGGAAACTCCGACGACAGAATGGAAACTTGACTCCACCATCTTCCATTCGCTGAACTCAAGTGAGGAACTCCCTTCGTAGACCTTTTCGCTACGAGGTTCAATAATCAACTCCCCAAGTTTGTGTCCCCCTTCCCGTACCCCACAGCTTAGACAATGGATGCCCCCCAACCTTTCATGGGAAAAGAGCTTTGCGTACGCATTTCCACCATTCTCCTTTCTTCAATCTGTTCTAAACAGGCTGCAATCTTTCTGAAGGGAGTTTAATTCTTGTGGCACGTCTACAGCCTGCAGAATCGTGGTTTGTAAACTTCATGGAAATGAAGGAGGATCCCATCCCACTCCCTCTTGCGAAGAATTTCCTGTCCCAACACATAGGAAGGACTCTCCACCCGAAGCACTTTATCTTCACGGGTAAAGAGTAGAGACTAAACTACAAACCTCGAGAACGAAGGTTTCCCTTCTCCAGTAACCAGTCGTCTCTTACTTTGTCATCGAAAATCCACTGTCAAAATTTACGAGACAAAATGGAAAAAGTGGTACGGTTGGTGCTCTTCTAACCATTTCGACCCTTGCACCCTTCCGTGAAGAATTCCGACTTCTTTCCTCAACTCCTATCACGAGATATTGCTCTGCAATCAATTCTGTCCTATCCTGCATCGTCAATTGTCCAGCGATCGACAGCAAGATAATTTCAAGATTGATGTTCGCCCGTGAAAATGCTCGGTCAAAGACTCGAAAACTTTTCCCAAGACGGAATCTTCCTTGGGCCTGTCTTCAGCTCCTTATGAACCTCTTTATTCGGCTTTGGTTCTGCATCTCACGCAAAAGACAGTTTTCCTGTTGTCACTAGCCTTTTCAGCGAGACAGGCGGACCAGCTACTTTTTCCACAGAAGGTGATCACCTGCGCTTCTCGAAGGGTTGGTCTTCTGTCACTCTAACCTTTCCAGCCCACTTTCGTGCGAAGATTGTGAGGTCTGATTCGGTTCCCAAACCCACCTCTATCCAGGCCCTTGCTCCGGTTGTAGATCCTGATGGAAATGAAAAAGTGAAATGCCCTGTTCATGGCCTTTGGCTCTACCTTGACAGAACCTATGTTCCTCCAATGAAGAGACCCCCATCTCGAGAGACTGTTCCACCGACTCCGTTATTCCTCCAAGTTGATAAGGTGTCAGGTAATGTAATCCCACTCCCTGTGGTCGCCTTTAAATTAGGAAAGCGGATCTGTTGGTCATAATAGGCGCATTTACGAAATCGGACCGGGCCATGAACTGCGGGCTGTAGCTGCTTCTTGGGCTTATGGCTGTGGCACTCTGTTAGACGAGGTAGTAGCGGCATTATCCTGAAACCATGACACTTTCATAAGCTACTACCTCCGGGGCACCAGTGACTCTTTGGGTACTAAATCAATGAAAGAACACTTGGTAGCTAACAGTCGTGTTGGACGTTATTAATCGAACCGCAACCTACAGCATCGCTGTATGTATTAGCTACCTTTCCTTGTGTAATGTTCTATTCCAGTGACCATTAGACCAGAATAAACAGTATTATCTAGGATGGCATAAGGGCAAACAATTGTATAAAACACTAATTATGCATTAAATAGGTAGGCTAAATAATAAGCAATCGGGAACTTAACACAGAGTAAGCAGTGCTTGTACACAGTGGTATGAAATTACACACAGGAAGTAATTCTTGTTCACAACAAATAGGACTTACACATAGTAAGCAGTACTTTTACTCAGTGGCACAATCTCACACAGTGGAAAAGTACATAGTAGATGAACTTTACACACTTTGACTGTTTGTACACAGTGAAAAGTTAATATACTCTTAGGTTGGTAATTTTTCTTTTGTGAATTTTCGCTGAAGAGTTCCATTCAATATTTTATACGACGAGCCAGGTTGACGTGCCCATTGTTTGTCCCGTTAATAACTGGCAGGCTATACGACATTTATTTTCTCCTTCAACAATGGCAGCTTCGTCTGATTTATGGTATTTATTGTTGGAAGTAATGAACGTATTAGTCCTTAATCTGAGGTTCTCTATTATCTCGAAACCTCCAATGTACTATATGAGCTGGAAAAAAAATGAGACACTGGAGCACATCCTAATTTTAAACATTGATTTCCTATATACATCACTTCATTCACACAATGAATCAAGGTTGGGTGAGAATACGAAAATGACTGATTGATGACATATTTGATTATTTTTCTGAAACCAATTTTTTGGGATACAGTCGTCAGTTGTGTATTTTCTCCTAATGCTTTTTTTTTCTCTTTCAGGAGCAAGCAGCAATTATCGGGTAGCATATGGTGAAAGGTAATTGGCCATTTTACTTAAAATATTCTTGTATGGGGATAGGGGAATTCAATACAAGCACAAGAGGCTGAAAGTGACTCGAGGCCATCACAACACTTAACAGAGCTTTATTAGAGTTGGGCGCGGGTCGGGTAAACCGCGGTTCGATGCGGTTCGGGTCGGTTCCGGGTCGGGTCGGTTCCAAAAAAAACAATTACTGCGGTCTGCGGGCACCTGCGGGTCTGAAAAATAAAATTACGTGCGGTTTCGGGTAAACCGCGGGTGAACCGCAGCTAAAATAAATAACCGCTGATAACCGCGTGTCATAGAAAATGCGAAACAAATCGTGGATATTTGGTTTTTTCCTTGCTTCCCTTCACCATGACGGCAAGGCCAATTGAGGTAGAAAATGCAAGACCCGAAACTTCAGTGCGCCGTCAATAGCAAATTAAACCGTAAAAACAGCAAATGCACTCTTGAAGAGGAGGAAGGGGCGCACGCCGGCAAGATTTTTTAAACTTATTTTTAACTAACTAAAAAAAAAACATTGAAGAACAAAAAATAATAATCAACTAAAGCACAAGAACGGCGTTTGTTGATTTATAACAATGGCTTCGTTTGGCTTTCTTTTGTTTCCAACATTTTTTTTTTCGCAATCAATGTCTTTGTTAGATTTGTATTTAGCGGTTAACCGCGGGTAAACCGCGTTCGGGTCGGGTCTTATTACAGCACACATTTGCGGGTTTGGGTCGGGTCTTATTACAGCACACATTTGCGGGTTTGGGTCGGTTCGGTTGTCAGTTCAGACACTGCGGTTCGGTTCCAGTTTCTGTAAATGCGGGTAATTTCGGGTCCCAAAAATTGGACCCGCGCCCACCTCTAAACTTTATAATTTGTGATAAATTCGTGTTTGACCTTCAGCCTTAATTGAGATCAGATGCGACATGTCCATCACGAACGGTTCATGTCTGGGCATCACTTCTCCTTTTACAGCCCTCCACTAATCAAGCAGAGAGGATGCTACATTCTCACTTTCCCTTCCATTGGTCATTTTAACCTCCAGAGGCTACTATAATCACATGCGAGTGGTAACATACTAAAGTTGCTTTCCTGGCCTGTATGGCAAAATCTTCCTGATATAAACTCTTGTCCTATAGCCAACCCTTGATTACATTTAGTTGCTTGGGATAGCGAGTATTATCGGCTATAATACCCCCGAGTGCTTCTGTGAATCACTAAATTGAGTGTTTTAGCTCGGAACTTCTGTACAGAATTTGTTGGAAAGGAGTTGAGCACTAAAATGCACAAATTATTCATTTCGTAGAAGCATGAGTGGAATTGGGTTTTAGAATTTTTTCTTTTCTTTCCGCAAAACGATTCGCCAAAGTAATTTCGTTATACAGTTTCAATTTCGATTAACGATTACGAATTACGAAGTAATTTTGGTTTACAGTGTTTAGTTTTATGATGTTTATCGTATTTGGCGTAGCAATACTAGCCCCCATAACATTTTGTCAACCAACCTGTAATTTCGTTTGCTTCAGCGTAGGTGTTTTTCGTATTAGGCCTAAACAGCATTTTAATTTGCGGTGATAAGCTACGTTAAATGCACCCTGACTGAAAAGCATATCCGTGTTTCCGTAAAAGTCTTGACGATTCACGAAAGTGACTTCATTGCCCTGATACGGGCATTTCTGCTCCGAATGCTGCCAAGAAGCAACTTCCTGTGGGTATAATAAGAATAAAAGCGAAATAAGCTTCCTCTAAGTGAGATACACTGTATAGATTGTTTTGTTTGTCGGCGACCATTCAGAAAAATAAAGCTTTGATCTTTATAATTGTAGAAGCAGAAAACTCTGCCGTGGTCTTTTCACCGTGGTATTTTCAGCACGGTGCTCGTTTTGTGGAAAGAAAACAAAAAATCTCGATTAAACCCCGCTGTTTTGGACAGCTTGATGCAGTCTCTTTTTAGTCTTAAAATCGTATCTTGTTTTATATTTCAGCAAAGATTTTGCCGACAATAAAGAACCTGATGCCATTGTTTTGATGAAACCCTCAAAGACGGACGACACGCTAGTTGTGGTGACTTCTTTACCCTACCGTGGCCACGATGCTGCTACTGACCAAGTTGCTAGTCGGGAACACCAGCTGGAAGGCGATGAAGACCGAGCCCGTGCCGGAAAGGATCCACTCACTTTCAATGGCACCCGCCTCTATTACTCCAGCCCGTATATGAATGCTGTAGAAAAATACTGTAAGAACTTCGATACTTACTTGAGGCGTACATCACACTATTCTGTGGGTGACTTTGATCCCTGGAGAGTGGTCGAAGAGTAAGTTGAGTATTTTTATAGTGGAGAGGTTAAGGTTTGATAGACACACGAAATCTTTGTCACATGACCTCGCAAATACAGTAATTTTTTCTTGTTGCTTGGGAAAAATCCAACACCTGTCAATTTTTGCATTGATGTCTCGATGCTGCCTTGAACCTTGATAGCTTAGTATTGTAATCAGCCAGCTCGGTAATCCCGTCCACACATGCGCGGGCCTCCTTATAAGAATGGTAGTTTCCGGAATTTGTCATTTCTTTTGTCTCAAGCGATCGTCTTTGACGGTCGCTCTTCTGCGTCCTTTGGTAACCCTGGACCCACCCACGCCCTCCCCGACGTTCATCGTCGACCGTATCCCGACTGCTCAGCATTGAAGCCCTCTGATTGGTTAGCCTACGTCAGCCAATCAGGAACCTGGACTGGATCCCATCACGTACGCTTTCAGCCGGGAACAGCCCCCCCCCCGTACCCGCCGCACACACTGATGCCGACGTCGTACCGCTGACTCTCCGCCATGGACGCTGGCTACCCTGCCACGGCTCCCGGCCGCCGCCTTGACTGCCATTGCCTACCATCCGAAGCGACCCCGACGTCGCTTCTTCTTCCTTCATCCGATGGAAATCCACGCCTCCCGTCCTGCCGCTAACCAGGACTGCTCCCTTGTCCGACTGCGCCGTCCCGTCTCTGCCACGGCTTCCGGCCGCCGACTTGGCTGCCGACATTCCTGTCCTAAGCCAGGTCTGCCCTCCCGCTGCAAGCCGCTTTCGGCCAACGCCGCCTTGGCTGATCTGCCCAACGAGAGTCAATTCCGCACGCCCCATTGTGTGCCTGCTTTCAGCGGCTTGCCATTGGCTCACCGCACGCTCCAATCGGCTGCCTCATGTGATCCTTACCTTCAGCCCGACCTGGCTGTCTCCGACGCCTCGTTACGGCTGAAGTCCCTCGCCTGCTCTGCGGCTGCTTTCACCCGGACCTTCTGCCCTTCACCCCGACGGGCTCGCCGTCGCCGCTTCGTTACGGCTGAAAGGCCGACTCACCTGCTGCCTCCTCGACCGACCTGTCTGCCATTTTATTGTCGCCATGCAACCATAACTTGAGGACGCCCCTGCGGCTTCGGTTGAACTTGGAATTGTCGACCGCTTGCTGGTAACATCACTACCCCACAGTTTGAAGTTAAAAAAAAAAAAAGCTAAAATCATCTTCAGGATTAACCAAATTTTCCAACCATGTGGAATTTCAGATCGCCTCCACACTTCTTCGGGGCCGGCATCATACAAGAATCTTCCTCTTCCAGATTGTAACCGAACAAAACTAACAGTTTAAAAAAAAAAAACCAAAAGGAAACATCAAGCTTCCACAAATCTTGTGAAATCAAACTCAACAATCCTCTTCTTATGTGAAAAAAAAAAAAAAAAAAACAACTTCCCACCGTTAATCAACAATGGACGCTCGAATTCCGAACAACCCTTGCGTCTAACTTGTGACCCGCATCAAGCATCTCCATCCTCCACTTCATCGCCAAGTCCACTCAACATGGACTGAATCTGAAAGGAAAGACTTCCACCTAAGGTAAAGAACCTCCCCCCTCCCCCTGGTTCTTAATCCAAACTCTTAAATTAATTTAACCCTCCATCCTTAGGTCTGATCAAACAACAACAATTGATCATGTTCCACTCTAAGGAAATAAAACGCCAGCCTCGGAACCCCCAGGGAACTCGCTCATAAGGTGCGCGCTATCATTTTTGACGAGGTCGGCCTGTCGGTGCAAAAATTGACAGGTATTGGATTTTTCCCAAGCAACGAGAAGCTAGAGCCAGCCCCCATGAAGGCCGGCTAAAATTTGTTTCTTTTGGGGTAGGGGAAAAATACAATACCTTCAGGCTCGCCCTGCCTCCTCTCTTGAGTCACCTTATGGACAATCGAGAGAGACAAAAGAATGACAAATTCAGGAAACTACCATTCTTATAAGGAGGCCCGCGCATGCGCGGGACGGGGTTACCGAGCTGGCTGATTACAACACTTCAATATCTCAAGGTTCAAGGCAGCATCGAGACATCAATGCAAAAATTGACAGGTATTGTATTCCCCCCACCCCGCAAAAGACACAAATTTTAGCCGGCGTTCATAGGGGCCTGCAAATTCCAGTTTCTCAGCACCGCCACATCCTAGAAATTTGTAATCAAGCTGCTCTCCCTCTCACCTATCGAGATCTCTGCAGACAGTTTCAGCCTTATTTGGGCTCGTCAGTAGATGAGAGTAAGCAACAGTTTCTGCTTTTTAACTTGCTGATGCAGTCCGGTTTTTGTGCTTGTTCAAATCCTAGAAATTGCTGTGCATATTGGAATTGTTTTCCAGCTTTCGATAAAAATAGTCCATGTTTGTTTAAAATCCAGCTGCTAGATTATGCCCTTTTGTCGACCATAAGGTCCTTTTGGGTGTTTTTAACTTCTTAGCCTGAATGATTCAAAACCTACATTCTAAAATTTCTCTAGTCATAATAAAATCTAGACACACGCTCGTGTGTCGCTAGTGTATCGGGCCAAGTTTGGCAACAAATATCGCATCAATCCAAATGTCGAGGTTGTAAACCATTGTAGCGCGACGCCATACCGTCAGTGTCTAATATCCTGAAGCATAGTTTTGCACATTTCAGGTACTTGGGGAAAAATAATAATGCAGCACAAAAACTTAAATTGTGGTAAAATAGGGAACAATGACCCACCTGACAAAAAAATAACTTCTGTAGGAATGTCAGCTAAGTGGGTTTCAATGTAAAATTTGACCCTCAATAATGTTGCAAATGTGTTACTAGCTTTTAGTTTCTTCTAGTCCGCTCATTCCCATGTTACTTTCCATAGGGCTATTACTCACCGATACCGAGATAGTGGGAAAGCTTGCAGCTATGAAATTTGACGAATGGCTGCGGTACGATACGAACTGCATACCTTTTCTGGTTTACAGCCTGGGGGTGTAATGGGAATGTCGTGGGAGGGCGCGTAAGTACGAAAGCATTGTTATAACCATTGTTAGTATTGTCAGCATCATCTCAGCAGCATCAGATTGGAGGGCCAAACTTCAAACAATGACAACGTGTATACTGACGTGTGTATCTATACACACTCTAGTGTGTTGTCTCCAGGGCCGGGTTTAAGCTCTTGCCGCATGTCGGCCCAACCATAATGCCACTCTTCAATGCCTCCAAAACTTCCCCTCCTCCGGACTCTTGGCGGAATGTTTAATTCAGCCACCCCCCACCCCCCTACCAGCACCTTTCTTAATTTGTATGTTCGTTTGCGATCCATAAAAGGCTGGTAGGGGAAAAAAAGGTGTGCTGTGTTACTGCGCAAAGTTATTAAAAGTAACCCATTTCTGTTGCCCTTTGAACTTAGATTAAAAAATTTTAAGGATTTGCTTACTACGAGCTTCTCCCTTTCTTCCCTCGTTTCCCCGTTTTTTTGGGGGGGGGGGGAGGGAAACGAGGGAAGTGCCGCTTAGTTCACTCACTCATGGCTACTCCTTTTATTTTGCCATTACGATCAACGCACGACAACCAACCCAACACAAAGTGGCCACGCAATGAAAAGTTCGTAAAGTAACTAACTTTAAGAAAAGTTAGTACACCCTATTCACGTACCGTATAGCACCAATCCAGCGCTCAATCAGTACTGATAGAATATTGAGTTGATGGAGGAAAACTATTGAACTGTTATACCCTGAATGATTCGTAGATATTTGAAAAAAATGTGCCGTTACTGTACTATTGTGGGAAGCATTATTGATATGTATTGCAGATGATAACAACTTATTTATGGCGTCATCCTTGACAGGATGCGTTATTTCGTAACGTTTTTAGTTTGATCTGAGGTAGCTTAATTCTAACAATGGATGGCACCAGTATTTACTTAATAAATCTTCACGAAAGGCGAAGCGCCCCCAAATCTCGCGGGAACTTTTCTCACAAGCAATTATGTTTAAGCCGTCATGCCGCCCTGAAAAAGTGCCGCTATAGGCTCGGGCCTACTCATAAATCTGGCCATGATCGTCACACATCTAAACAACGTTGCCAAAGAAATTATGTGTACGTCCAATTCACAAAAGCAAACCAAATGTCAAAATAAAGCCCAAAGCTGCTAAAGAGGCCACCAAGTTGAGAATGGTTCGGCCTATCAAAGGAGTGATACGAACTAAATAATAAATAAAAAAAAAATTAAAACAAAACCCAAAACTGATAAAGAGGTGACTTAAGTTGCAAATGGTTCACCCTCTCAAAGGAGTGATAATGAAATTAATATACGAGAAAAATTACCGCTCAAGCTACTGTTGACGCGGCACTTTACTACACATCTGCAGGGTAATTGAGTTGAGTCTAATACACAATTTAAAAAAAAGAACTTACATCGTATCAAAAACCAAAACTGGCATAAGGATAGCCAAGTTCCGAATTGTTCAGCCCGTCAAAGGAGTGATATCAACATACCAAAACATTCGCCAAGTTAATCACACAGAATAATACTTTAGACGTTAAATGAAAACTTGAACTTTGCTACCGAAAGTAGCAATATTCTAGTTTTCATTTAACCTTCGAGCTATTAATCGGTGCGATTTACTTGGACAATGTTTTGGTGTGTTGATAATGATATCACTCCTTTGAAGGGCCGAACCATTCGGAACTTTGCGGCCCCTTTCCATTACCTGAAATTTCTAGTATTTCCTTCTAATGCTATCTCCCCCTAGAGAAGGACTTGTTTGCTTCCCTACCAGCTCGGTAGCCTTTCATCTGCGCATGCATGACGCAGTCCTCCTATATAAACATTGGCTCGAGACCTTGTTTCATCTTTCTTCTCTAGGACACCATGTGACGTAGCTGCTCTCCCCAGCTCTCTGGCCCTTTGTATCGACATGGAGTCTCGTTAATTCCGGGATTTTGTTATACTGACATGCGTGTGGGAGCCGGAATTACAGTAACTCCGGTTTCTTAATTTGCTTTAAAAATGTGTGAAATAATCCAGAATTGTGGTAATACGGAGTTACCCTAACTCTTGTCTAATTTGACAATAATATGGTTGCGGTTTCTGATGTTTTATGTATAGCAGCAGCGAGTGCTGCAGCGCGATCAAGACAAGGATGTTATTTATGATATTTTCGGTTCCCTGCTGGCGTCCGTATTTTAGAAAAATCAAGAGTTACGGTAACTCCGTGTTACCACAATTTTGGATTATTTTAAATACTTTTAAAGCAATTTAAGAATCCGAAGTTACTGTAATCTAAACCAAAAACAATAAATTGTAAACAAAAAATCCGCCAAGTTTCAGCCATTGAAAGTCTGTGATATCAAAAACGAGCCAAGTTTCCACTTGGTACTTTTTCAAATAAATATATATACTCTACAGTGAATATTATCGAAATAATGTTAAAGATTTTTGTTACAATATCTTTTGTTTGAATCAATTTAAATAAAGTTTTACAACTCAGATGGTGGTGTTTTGTTGAACTACTGCAGACTGGCGTGCTGTACGTTGTGTATAACACAGTGTTATTTGTAAACCCTTCCTGACGTTACGAAAATCGCAACCTCCGCGGAGTGACCGATTGATCGTTTCAACTTGTTATTTCGCTTCGTGTGCGCGAAACAATAATGAAACGGCAACAAGAACAACAACAGTGAACTAGCGCTTATTTTGATGCTGGTTGTGCATCTTGGGTCTTCCAAACGAAAACTTGCAATGCGCCAAGTTTTAAAGTTGTGTTGTATGTCTGATGAGTGGAAACTTGGTTCGTTTTTTATATCAAAGACGTTCAATCGCTGGAACTTGTCGGATTTTTTTGCGTACAATTTATTGTTTCTAGTTGCCGTGAAAATATACATTACCTTTTTTTAAAGCATTTCACTTCTCCAAATGCTGTTTAATCTAGAGAAATTAATTGAAGATATCCTTCCGCGTTGCTACCTGCTGTGCAGCTTACTGCGCAGCCTCCTCATGTATAAACCGAAGCAGAGCATTATGCTCACCTTTTCTTCTCTACGACGCACGCTGTTTACATCGCTCCAGGTCGATTCCCGATTACCCGGTCCTCGGTTCCTGGTTCCCGATTACCGGTCCTCGGTTCCTGTTTCCGTATTACCTTCCCGATTGCCATCTCACCGCGGGTGAAGGGTATGCTGGTTCCTGGCTCCCGATTTCCTTCCCGCTTACCATCTTACCGCGAGTGAAGGGTATACCTTATGACGATCCGCTTTTCTGGTTCCCCTGGACCAGCCGGTCTCGGGCAACATAGAGGTTTTAGGATGCACAGCGGATCACGATCCACTCGATCCCGCTTACCCCGTTCCCTGTGGCCAGCCCAGGACCTACGATCCCTCAAGGAACCTGCTCGCACGAAGGAACATTACACAGACTTGAAAGCCGAGCAAGGACTCGGACGACAGCTACTACTTTCGCTTCATCTGTTTTCAGCACGATTACCTTCTTTGGACCTGTCAACTCACGATCCGCCTCTCTACACGCTGGCGGTCCATTTTTCTTTTTCAGCCCACAGGATCCGAGTCTCGTGGATTCATCATCCCGAACAGAACAAGATCTTCCTTCGCCTCCACCGGTTACCCTCACCACGGTTCCCGATCCCAAGCCACAAGTTCCAAGAAGATAACTTTCACGATTCCTATTCCCCGGGCCTATCGTCAGTGGATCACGGTTCCTCGCTTCACGCCAATCTCTATCTCTCCAAGATCCCTCTACGTGCGTTACTTTAAGCAGTCTAGGGAATCATCCCCGATTGCTTCTTATTTATATTCAACATAACTCCAGGTACCTCATGTATGGATCGAAGCTTTCCTACAAGCTATGGGTCGGTCTCTTATGACCAACTTCCCCACCACCCTTGTTGTTGGGACAATCATTTCTCCTAGGGCGTTCACGTTTCGTGAACTGCCTTTGAGTTCCGATCCCCACAACACGATCCACGTACCTTCGATTACTTGGCGATCCCGGTTCCTACCATCGATTCCCTTCGATCCACATGGCCTCACCGGTTGTCATCGTGGCTCCCGATCCCTCAGGTATACCAGCTGTAATAAACATTTCTCCAGCGGCCTTGCTTTCAGGAGGCCCCGGCCGCAGCCTTGATTATCTTAACCACCGATCCTTCTCACACGATATCGGTTCCTTTTCTACGTCTTCGTTATTTCCAAGCCTGATTACCCCAAAATCCTGGTTCATACCATCAATTACCTTCGGTCCGAATGGACTCACCGGTTGTTATCGCGATTCCCGATTTCTTGGGTTTACCTTTTATAGCAAAGCTTAATGAATCCTCTGGCGGTTTGCGATCCGCCTTGCCTTCAAGAGGACCCGGTATCAACGATTGCCTCGACTACCGATCCCTCTTTTGTAGTATCGGTTCCGCTTCGTCGCCTTCATTTCTCACTTGCAGCACCTCCCCGGCGTTCGGGTCGGACTTCTCCTTCACAGGTAACCATCGTACGCCCACCTCGTGATCCTCCTTCGGCCACCTTTCCCAATCTTCTTTCTGCGACTGACAGGAGGCTAGCAGCGGTGCCTTCTGCCCTTGTAGCATTGCGCACCTTGCTAACTTGCAGAATGTACCACCGGTTAGGCCGTTCCTTCCTTCACAGCGATCCCCTTGGGATCGTCGGCACCTCAGTCCCCACGATTCGATCCTCCCACCCGGTTACTTCCCAGTTTTCCGAAGAACTTTCTGGGTTTCCTGTCAGTGACCTACTCAGTACCACTTTACTCAAGATTCTTCATCACAAGCGGACCTCAACGATCCCTTAAACTCCATCCCATTAACTGAACTCTCGTACACCTAGATCTGGGACAAAGACACTGAAGTAAGCTACACAATCCTGGATGGTCCAAATTCTTTCGACTATTTGCCATGTGCACCACGATCCCCTCACGTCTTAACGACCCCGGTTGCCGACTATTCCCGAGATTTCTCGTGTTACTCCACAGATTGTTCCCTCTCCATTGCCAACAAATGTACCCTCATCAACAGAGGCTCGGTTCCCTACGTCCAACCTAGCTTAATCATCTGAAGCTCGGTTCCTCTCTTCCGGTATCAAACAGTTAGCTGCATCCTGTACTTCGGTAATCATGCCCCCTTCGCCACGATCCCCTGCTTCCATCCATGCCTTCCTTGACGATTGCCTCCTGCCTCAGAATACCAGCCCAGTCTTTTGTATTCCTCGGAGTATCCTTCGATCTCGACCAAGCCACGGTTATGCCATCTCCAGAAAGAACAGAAACTCGCCTTTCTTCTCTGCGGACCTTCCTTCGCCAACCTCTTCAATTGTAGGACTTAGTCCCATACGGCGGCAGAAGGATGGTGCGACCACTCCATCATTACCGACTTGCCCAATGGGGAAACCCCTGAGGAATCGATCCCGTTTTCCCGTTCACTACGATCAACTGGTGGATGAACATCACGAACCTCACTGCTTC
>JAHWFP010082487.1:127616-149559 GCA_023313725.1 Lithobius niger
GCACCAGGCTGTTGGGGTACCTTACTTCCAATAATATGCTGGATAAATACCAGTTTGGCTTCTTACCTGGCCGGTCTGCCACAGAACAACTTTTGTTGGCCATGGATAACTGGACGTCGGCACGTGACCTCGGAATTCCTACGGACATTGTCTACTTCGATATTTGTAAGGCCTTCGAATCGGTTGTACCAAGCAAATTGCTATTTAAACTCATGCAACTGGGCATTGAGGGTGAGCTTCTAAATTGGCTCAAATCTTTCATTACCAATCAATCACAATGCGTTGTTGTCCAGGGAAAATTATCAACAACACTACCGCTAACTAGTGGTATACCTCAGGGCTCAGTACTGGGCCCCCTATTGTTTGTCATCTTCTTAATTGATCTTCGCACTGCGCACGAGTCAGTGCACGAGTTCAAATTTGCTGATGATCTTAAGGCGGGTGCAAATATTGTCTCTGTGGAAAATCAAGCAACACTATCTGCTCACATAGATGATGTGCAACGTTGGGCAACCAAATGGCAACTTCCATTATCCCTACCAAAGTGCTGTAGTTTCCGCATTGGAAACCCTGAAGGTATTAAACCTTACTCAATTGAGGGTGTCAGTCTTCCGTTGGTTGGAGTGATTAAGGATCTGGGGATTTGGCTAACATCAGATCTGAAATCTACGCTACATTGCAAAAATATTTCCTCTCTTGCTTTCCGTCGCCTAGCAATAGTAAGGAGGTGTTTTTGTCAGGCAAATGTATGTACGCAAATTAGGGCGTTTAAAATTTTCGTGCGTCCATTATTGGAGTACGAGAGCCCTGTCTGGTCTCCCCATCTATTGGGGGATATTGATCAGGTGGAGTCCGTTCAGCGCTGTTTTACGCGTGGACTACCGGGTTATCGTAATCTGACACAGGGTGAGAGACTCAAAAAGGCTGGACTGGACTCGCTGGAGCTGCGTAGGATACGGGCTGACTTAGTTCTTACTTTCAAGATTCTGCACGGGCTTCTATCGGTTGACTTGCCTTCATTTTATCAACACAACACCTACTGCTACGCGTGGCCATTCACTGAAATTACGTATGCAGCCTTATAAACTGGACTGCCGTAAACACTTTTTTGCTTGTCGGGTGGTGCCAGTGTGGAACTCCCTTCCTGAGGGGCTTGTTTCAGCCTGTTCAGTTGCTGTCTTCAAAAAGCAACTCTACAATCAACCGTTACAAAATTTTCTAAAGCGCCAATTATCCTAGTTTTAACATGGGACCAGTGTTAGTGGCAAAATATTGCCCTTCTGTGCTCCCAACCTCTTTTTTTCTGTGGTTAAACATCCATATTATTATTATTATTATTATGTGCAAAATTCCCATCCCTTCCCCACAACACCTAGCAATAGTAAGGAGGTGTTTTTGTCAGGCAAATTGTAATTTCAAGGGTTCACTGCAGACTTGTTAAATTCAAACTTCTTTACTTCCTCCTTTGACATAACGCAATTTACAAAAAATAAACATTTAACAATCCGCACATGAATCGAGAAATTGTCCAACAAGACAGTTCGTGCATAGAGTTCTGTCCTTGTTGCGTTCTTGTTGGGAAAGACCTCCTCTTCGCGCCAAACCATCTTCAATATAAGGGCTAGTTGTCGCTACAAATTAGGGAAACAGTATCCGTAAAAGAAACGCACGTGTCTCGCACGTGGAATAATAACCAAACACCCGGCATTCGAAAGTTGGCCAATGTTTCTTTTCATCGTTCGAGTAGAACACCATAATTAGCTCTAATTATAGTCATTAGGTAATTACGGTCAAGTCAGCAAGCAAGAGATGGCAACTTTACAAAATGTATGTACGCAAATTAGGGCGTTTAAAATTTGGCGCTAATGACCAAGTTGTCGACGCGCCATTAAGCCTCAATCCCCCCCCCCCCTTCCCCACACACGGACACCCATAGCGTGCTTAGTGATTTGGGAGTATAAAAAAATCACTATCTTAAATTTATAAGTAAAGAATTTACTAACTGAGCGATCATCACATGAACAGCAGGATTCATAAGGTGCATGCAATAAAGAAAAAGCAACCCAGATACGTTTCAAGTCGCTGATTGTAATTTTTTTATGCACACAAATCACTAATGAAGGGCGTTTGGGTGTCCGTGTGTGGGAGGGGGAGGGGCGACAGGTTCATCCAGCTACTAGAGAGTGCGCACCCCACTGTTTGAAAATGGATCACGGCACTAAAGAAAGAGCAACGTTAGAATGAATTGCAAGTCGACAGTACATCGGAAATATGGAGCCACCTAGAGGGAAAAAAGTTGACAGAGAAACGGCGAAACGCATTATGAACATACTTGAATATTATGCAACCTCTGACCAACTGCTGCTCGGCTGTCTTCGAAGCTTTGTCCCCAACTTTCAGTTGCAAGTCTGATTTTATTTAATCCAGCATGTCATTTTTACTTTTTTTTTATTGACAAGTCTTTTAAGCCAGCATCAAGCCTTATATTTATAGATACAGAATGACTGACTGAGCTATCGTCACATGAAAATAATGACTTTTTAAAAAAGTCGTAGTATCATCGTTTTAAAACAACTTTTTGCGCTATTTTGTCGTGCGCTGTTACGATGCCGCTGTTTTGTCGTGCGCTGTTATTTCCGCGCTGTTTTGATGTACATCCACTTTCCCAAGCCATGGGGTCGATCCCACACCTGAACCCTCAAGCACTTCGTCTTGACGGGTGGCTACTATCATCAAACTCCTTCGAACGTCAGGAATTTTTAAAGACAAGGCCGTTAGCATTGCCTCTCATGCTATCTGTGCCTCTACCAAAAAATTTTACGACAGTCACTGGCAATGCTGGTTTCGTTGGTGTATCACAGAACAAGTTAATTAATCCTGTTGATCCCACTATGTCACAATTACTCCGATTCTTAACTTCATTATTCAAGAGTGGCTTACGAGGATCTACAATCCTCGTTTAACGATCCGCCCAGAATGCTGTCTTCTGGGACGCAGGAAGGCACAACCGTCTTACTGATTACCGAATCTCCTCTTTAATCCATTCCTTCCAAATGGACAGGCCACAATTGCGTCAACAGTTCCCCGACTGGGATCTGTCCATTGTTTAATCTGCCTTGCTATCCCCTCCCTATGGAACCCATGGGGTCCTCTCAACTTAGTCACCTCACCAGGAAAACAGTATTTCTTGTAGCCCTTGCAGCCTGTCTTCACTGAGAGAACTTCAGGCTTTATCAGCCACCGCCTCCGATTGCTTCTTTCTAGACAACTATTCTGGTGTTTCATTGAGTCCACATGCATCATTCCGTGCTAAGACGCAGAAACCCACCGAACAGACGAAACCGTTCATCATTCCTTCTCTTTCTAATATATTGGGTGACGACCAAGAAAGAGCCTTATGTCCGGTTCGAGCTATCCGCTTCTACCTCAAAGCATCCAAACCAATCTGGAAGGACCGACCTCAACTATTCATTCCCCTAAACAATAGAACTGGTGTAACCTCCACCCGCATGATTTGCCACCTGGCTCAAAACTGTCATTGTTCAAGCTTACGAAGCCCTTGATATCAACTGCTTGACAGAAGGGATCCGAGTAACAGCACACGAACTCTGCGCTATATCTACTTCCTGGGCTCACCACAGTAATATCCCGATTACTGACATCATGCAAACTGCATCATGGCGAAGTCCCACCGTTTTTACGTCTCACTACCTCCGAGATATGTCCCCATCAAGCTGATGGACTGTACCGCATTGGCCCCTTTGTTGCGGCTCAACGCGTACTCTAACCGCTTTGCACACTTTGTTTCTGTGTAGGGAACCGCTCGCTGCCTAAGGGAACTTGGTCAGATGGTGCCTGCCGCCGTGACGAAGTCTGTGGAATGCTTTAAAAAAGGTAATTTATATTTTTACGGCAACTTAGAAACATCAAAATACCATTATTACCTGGTTGATTTTGGTTTCTATTGCTTTCTGAAAATATACATTACCTTGCTTAACTCCCTCCTCCCCTCCTGTCGCCATCAGGGCACAATAGAGGTCCGAAAAGGTGATCATAATGCTCCGCTTCGATTTTATATATGAGGTAGCGACGCGGAAGGATATCTTCAATTAATTTCTCTAGATTAAACAGCATTTGGAGAAGAGAAATGCTTTAAAAAAGGTAATGTATATTTCAGGAGGCAATAGAAACCAAAATCAACCAGGTAATACTGGTATTTTGATATTTTTGGTTTAGATATCGAGACTTTTGGTAGCTGCGCCTAACGTGATTTTTTTGTTGTTATTTATGATGTTTTGGATTCTTGATCTTTTTAGTTGTAACGTTGCTGAAACTTTACTTCTGGACTTTACAACATTGGTGTTGACTTTTGTGTAGATATCAGTTATTTTGGTAACTGACTTGATTTTATGAACTTTTGTGGAGTTTGGATTTTGTAAGTCAAATACTTGCTATAAAAGCAAACTAGGAATTATTACTTGCATGAAGGATGCAACCCCAGTATAAGGAAGAATGCCAGAAGGATGGTAATTCAGGGTTTATTCCAGGGCCACGCGGTCTGTCCTTAGGAGATGTTGTCCAGTGGTTCAAGAATGCTCTGATCAGGACTTCTAGCAGAGTGGCACACTTCAGGAAGAGTTCTTAGCTGGTTAGGGACTAGCTCCCAGAGTGAGGCTGCAAGTGGCTGCAAGGCCTTAAGTACCTAGAGCTGCAGCCAGTACCTGCCACTGGTGGTGCAAGATACTTCCTGTACTATATCCTGGTATCCCATGAGCCATCTCTGCTAGCAGCTACCCCTAGGGACAGGCAAGGCCAGAGCCATCCTGACCACTGATCTCCAGGGACTGGACCATACATCAAAGTACATAGCATTACTGGAATACATTAATAAATAATATTCGCCCCATCGCTGTTGGAAACACTTTCCACCGTTTGACTGCCAAGCTCGGCTGCCACTGCATCTCTGCTTCCTTGAGCGCCTCTCTTCGCCCCGTTCAGCTTGGTTTTGGGACCCGTGGGGGTGCTGAAGCTGCGGCCCATGCCGCCCGGCGGTATGTTAACCACCCACACGACACTCCCAAAGTGCTCCTGAAGGTAGATTTCAAAAACGTGTTCAACTCTGTGCGCCGTGACGGCCTTTTGTCAGCCGTGAAGGACAAACTGCCGCTCCTCTTCCCGTACCTTTTTCAGTGCTACAGGAACCCTTCGGCCCTTGCGTTTGGTGATTCCCTCATCTCTTCACAGCGCGGCGTGCAGCAAGGTGATTCTCTTGGACCTGCCCTGTTTTGTCTGCTGGTTCAGCCTCTTGCTTCTTCAATGGCTAGTGAACTCAACGTCTGGTATTTGGATGACGCCACACTGGCTGGGTCCTCCGCGTCTGTGCTCCGCGATTTTACTTCCCTTACCGAGAGCGCGGGTGACTTGGGGTTGGAAGTGAACCCCACCAAGTGTGAGCTCTTGCCTATTCAGGGACTCCGAGCAGCTTCGTCTGCCATTGCTGAATTCCAAGAGGTTGCCCCGTCGATTCGTATCCTTGACCCCACCGATGCCATCCTCTTGGGAGCCCCTTTGACTGAAGAAGCCATTGAGGAGTGTTTGACCTCTAAAACCGAGGCTCTCCACACCATGTCGGCCAGGTTGCAGTCTCTCTCTGCGCACTGCGGCTTTTTCCTGTTGAAGAACTCCCAGGCCATCCCAAAGCTCACCTATCTGCTTCGCTGCGCTCCCACCTGGATATGTCCGGCCGCTCTCTCGAGATTCGACGAAACCCTAAAAGCCGCCTTTGAGTCCGTCACCAACACTCAGCTCTCCCCTGCCGCGTGGGATTAATGCTCCCTCCCTGTCTCTCGTGGGGGCCTGGGCCTTCGTCACGCTTCGGACCTCTCTCTCCATGCCGTTATTGCCTCTTCCTTTGCCGTCTCCTCGCTCGTCCAGGATGTGTTACCTCCTCCCTGTAGGGTTGTTCCTGACGTTTTGTTGGCTGACGGCCTTCACCGCTGGACGCTGGCTAGCGGGCTGCCACCTTTGGTTGGGGATGCTCGTGGCTCTCAGCGCGACTGGGAGAAGCCTTTCATCGAGAAAACAGTTCTGTCCCTCCATGCCCAGGCAGCTACTCTTTTGGATAAGGCCAGCCTCTTCAGTGTGGCTTCCAAGGAAGCCGGTGCCTGGGTCAATGCTCTTCCTTCCCCGCAGCTCGGCACCCACCTTGACGACGGGTCTTTCCGCATTGCCATCGCCCTCCGCCTCGGCTGTCATGTTTTTGAGCCACACGTTTGTCCTTGTAGAGCCCTGGTTGACTCGTCGGGCATCCACGGTCTGAGCTGCAAGAAGAGTGCTGGTCGGTGGTCACGTCACTCTGCGGTCAACGACCTTCTGAAGAGATCCCTCGTGTCTGCCGGTACCTCCGCCCAACTCGAGCCAGTCGGCCTGGACCGTGACAACGGCAAACGCCCCGACGGGATCACCCTCATCCCCTGGTCCGGTGGCCGGCAATTAGTTTAGGACTTCACTTGCACTGACAGTCTTGCCCCTTCCTACGTGAACTCCACGTCCACTGGACCCCTGAAGGCTGCCCAAGCCGCCGAAGCTCGCAAAAGGGCTAAATATGCGTACCTGGACAACAGGTATATGTTCTGTCCGGTCGCGGCGGAGACCCTGGGCTCCATCGGCAGAGAGGGCCTCTCCTTGCTGCACGCCATTGGCCGGAAGATTACCCTCGTCTCCGGGGAGAAACGGGCAACCTCCTTCCTCATCCAGCGGATTGGTGTTGCCATTCAACGTGGCATTTTGAGCACCATCCCCACTGGATCCAGCCTGGACGAATACGTCAGTCATCTCTGAGTGCTTACTTTTTTTTTTGAATGACTTGTTGACTCCCCATTTGTCACCTTTACTGATGTGTCTTTGTTTTTTATGTTTTTTTTTTATATTGTATTTCTGTTTTACCTGTGTTTTAATGTTAATAAAGATATAGAGTATACAGAATACATAGTATGGAGCCATAGCATCAAAGTAAAGAGGCCCACTAAGGCCCTAGCTTAAGGAGTAGGAGGAAGCTGTGGAAACCAGTGACCATCACCTGCCGTTCACCCCAGTCCTTCAGTCTTTTCCTTGCTGTGGTCGCGTTGAGGCTTCCGCTCATTTGCGATGTTCTCTAGTTCATCTGCTTGGCCCCCTCACATGGCCGTTTTGACCTTTGTTGGACCCTGCTGCTTGCCATTTGTTTCCGACGCCTTCCATCCCTTCGGACCTTTTTGGTCCCGTTCCTTCGCACCAAACGCCGCTTCTTGGTTTGTTTGGCTACCTCGGCTGGCTCTTCTGAGCAACGATCTTCACATTCGCCTGGGCCTTCGTCTGCTACTCCTGGTTGCCTTTGCATCACATCTTCTCCTGGGTGTCACCAAGCAGAGCTCCTTGTTCGTCATCGTTCGTCCTTCGTTTACATCCATTCATGGCTGCCCTTCGTCTTTGCCTGCTGGGACCTTCGTCACCTGCTGTTCCAAGTCTTCACGACTACACTCTGTTATCTTCCGACTCAACTTATGGCTCCCGTTCGTCATTCAAGAGGAAGCAGAAGAAGACTTCGTTCAGCTGGGCTCCAACCACACGCCTCCGCAGTGTAGGACTACAACAACTTAGCAACATGCACAGAAGATCAACACAGTTTCTGCAAGCTGCAGCTTCTTCTGCTTCACACCTCTACAAATGGTCACGTCCATGGCGTCATGGCTCCTGCATCCCTTCGTCGTTGCCACCTTTGTTTTCCAGACTACTGCCCTTCGCACCTGCTGTTGCACTCTCTTCGAGACAACCACTTGTAGTTTCCAGACCTTCGCCCTTTGCTACCTTGCATCCTTCACTGACCTTCATTTGCTGCTTTTCCAGGTCATCTCCTTTCACTTGCCACTCAGATTTTTCAACATCCTCAGCCTATGGCTCCGCCAGGTGGTCACGTCCGCCGCAGTTCGTTCGTTTCACACATCATGGCCGTCTTCAAGGCCACTGTCTCCACTTGTTTGACGCGGTTCTTTGCTGCCACGTCTACGACCATGCACAACTCTTGCGGTAAATGACACCTCTCTAGGAAGGGGGGCAACCACAGCCTTCACTGGAACCTCCACCAAGCACCATTACCTCTAGACTGGTCCTCCGTCATCAACCTTTCGTTTCCTTCGTTCGTCTTTCCGCTCGTCTCCGCACCGCTCTAACAGTTGTCTCTTCACTTAAAATTGCACCTGGCCTTACACCGGCAGGTGCCACTGCTGGAAGCTCACGGACGTTCTTTTCCTGCATCTTTCTGGCAACGACTGTCTTTCTACCTCCGGCTTCAGTCCTTCGTTGCACCCAGATGCTACTGCTCCTTCGATTGTGGCCTTGATCAACACCAAGTCCCTTCACCGGCACAATTCTGCCGCCAGTTCTGGTTTTTCGTCATCGATCCTTCGTCCTTCGTCAAGTTAACTCTGTTACTACCACAGGGCGTACTCATTCCCTTGTCCCGTGTGCTGTCAGCACTTTCACACTGCATCTCCTGTTCTGCGTTCGTCTTAACGCCCTGTTCCTCATCCTCCTGGCCTTCGGACCGGACTTTGGGAAAGCAGAGTTACTTGTTGCAGAACGTCACCAAGGAGGAATGGGCTCTGCTTGACATCATCCAGCAAGAATATCTACATTTTGCTCTGCCCAGCTGACAGAATGTGGAAAAATGAAGGTCGCAAACGAGCTTCAAGATGGAGATCTTTTCTTCAAGCCGGAACTCGATGGAAGCTGAGGAATGGACATTATCCATAGATCTGGATTATGCTTACCTTCTCATCCCGCTTCATCCTGGCTTCTATTCTCTTCCGATTCGTCTGTCAGGGAGTTGTGCACTACTTCAAGGCCTTACCATTTGGTATAAGGACGGCTCCTAGACTCTTCACCTGCATAACTCACCCAGTCTTTGCGGCTCTTCATTCCGGAGGAATCTTCACCCATGTTTACCTGGACAACTGGCTGCTATGGCACAAAGGCTCAAAGAGGATTCACCAGAAAATGGCCAACCTTCTATGCAAGCTTGGACTTGGAATAAATGTTCAAAACTCCCGACTAACTCCGATGAAGTCCTTCAACTTTCTTGGAGCGTTGTTCAACATGACAATTTTACCGTCTGCCCAACACCAGAGAGATTTCTGTCAATGAAGACTCAAGTTATCGACCTCTTGTCTCTTCAAACCTACTTGATGTGGGAGCTTTTGCAAGATCATAGGACTACTAGACACAGCTGCAGATCTGGTGGCTTATGGTCGTTGGAGAGTGCATCCTCTGCGCTGATATCAGAAGCAACTATGGAGACCGGCAAAAGACCCTTAAAAGATTCAGATCACCGTGTAGCCTCTTTTCCCGAAGCAAGAAACACTATGGTGGTGCGACCATGTCAACATCTTGCATGGTGTCCCCATCAAGGAAGAGGAACCAGAGATGATTTTCGTCATGGATGCATCCACCACTGGTTGGGGTGCCCACCTCCTTTCTGCCGCCACATCGGGAATTTGGAATGCAGAAGAAAAGTAACATCACATAAATGTATTGGAACTGAGAGCTATTTATTTGGCAATGCAACATTTTCAAGAAGAGCTCAAGCAGAAAATGATTCAAATCCAAACCGATACCAGAATAGCGGTTGCTTGCCTGATCCATTCCTTGGCTCCGTCTGCTCCCCAATTGATGGAGTTTTCGATGCCCTTTTAGCCTCAGGCATGAAAATGTCAACTGTCAAGGTTTTCCGTTCATCTCTAAATTCTGTCTTCAGGGCTGCTGGTCACACTTCAGTCCTTGGAAGATTTTTGAATTACACTCCTGATCAAGACCTATGGAATTCAAGTCAGGGTGGAAGAAGAATCTTCCCACAGTGGGAACCTCCCACTTGTGTTGCTCAGCCTTCTGTGTGAACCAATTGAACCAGTTAGGCAAGCATCTTTAATTCCTGATAGCTCTCGCTTTAGGTAAAAGATGCAGTGAAATTCAAGCTGTCAACAGGGATGAATCATATCTGTGTATTGAGAAATCTGTGAGGTTGTTGCCACGAATCTCATTCCAAGCCGAGGCCAAAGCTCAGTTGAAGCTTCCAAATCGTTTACCATCCCTGCACTCAGTCTCCTCACAGGTGATGAAGATAAGAAGCTGCAGTGCCCTGTTTAAAGAGCTCTCCACTTGGATCGAACTAAAGACTCAAATTGGAGAAAGGCAGTACTGAACTTTGTTAGTTTCCGATCAACCACTGAACATACATCACCAGCCATGATTGCTGCCCGGATTAAGACTCATTTCATTTGCTTATGAGAACTATGATCAAGCTTCTGCATCAGAAAATGTGAAGAAGACGGCCCGTGAAGTTTATGCCCTGTCTGCATCCTGGGCTGCATTCAGTGATGTCCCTATGGATGAAATCCTGCAGGCGGCTTCGAGGAAGAAAGAAGCGACCTTCATGTCTCATTATCTATGGGACATCCCCTCCCAAGCTACTGCTCTATCATCCCTCCGTCCCATTGCCGTCCACCAGAAAACACGAGGCAGCAGCAGGGATATTATCCATTAACTTTGGAGGCGACAACGGCAATTTTCCATCAGATGGATTGTCGAAGTCTGGGCGATGCAAAAATTTAATTAGGAATTGTGTTCAGGGACAAAAACGTTAGCTTTCCCCATTCTTCAGCCTGAATGGGATAAATCAGTTATCTTGAATACCTACCCAGTTACCTGCCTGGCCCCTCCCCTCTTTGTTGCCACCTTTGGTGTGCTTCCTGACAAAGATATGACAAAGCGAGCGGCAACAGCTCAGTAGTCAGCGTCCCTGCCTCCAAACCTAGTGAATGCTGGTTCGAAAGCCACAACCGACCCAACTAACATGATACTTGAAAAAAAAAATTAATTTATGCAACAGAGGGTTTAAATAACAGGGGAAGATATTTTTTTCAACTTCAGTAATAACAAGGGCGAAACGAATACGGTTTCAGCAATCAAAATAGCAGAAACTTCTGCTTGTTTGGGACCCCATTCAACTTGCTGAAACCTTATTTTTTTCGCCCTTGTCATTTGCCCTAGCAAGCGTGGCTAGCTCTTATTCACAAAGTATTTTCTACTGACGAGCCCAAACAAGGGCGAAACAGTTTGTCTAGAGATCTTTGTGAGTGAAAGCTAATTGATATTAAATGTTCAGTGATAAAAATGCTTTATCCGAGTTTGGGGCAAATCAACAGTTGTTTGTGTGCTGTAGCACCGTACTGTAGTGCATGTATTCGGGCATGATTTGTACTTTAAACTACTGCAATGGCAGTTCTACTTAAGATAATTGGATATAATTAGGCTTAGATTGAGATGTATATTTTGGTAATGTCCTGTGCTTTCTACCGGAAGCCACAACTTGGATTGTTAAACACGCCTTGCTGTGGTAGCTCTAAAATAATTTTTATTACCTTTGTTGCAAAATATACATCTCCAGTTTTCATCTAAGCCTAATTGCATCCAGTTGTCTTAATTAGAACTGCCACTGCTATAGTTTAAAATTAGAACTATGCATGAATAGAGGCACTACGGTATGACGTTACAGCATATAAAGTGTATAAATGATGCAATACGGATAAAGTTGCTACTTTTGGTCATAAGTGTTAATTTAATGAAAATATGAATAAAAGAAATGAGACTTTTTTTTTTAAGGAAACTTTATTCTGTATGTCATTTTAACGTTGCTAACAACTGGGCTATCTGTTTCAGTGTGGCAGACGACATCTTGGTGGACTTGTTTGGTGACGTTGCAGTCGAAATAGTGAACATTCCTGATGGATATGCGAAAGATATGTATGAAGCGGAATTTGCAGTTGCCTGATTTTTGCTTGTCAATGTCTAATTTGAGTGCATAGCCGCAAAGCCATCATGTTCTGGGACTTGAGCAGCAAGAGCGAAAATCTCTCTATAAATAAATGCAACAGTCAAAATAATGTGACACTACAGGCGAAGGAAATATCAAGAATGCATGATAATGTTATCGTAAAACGCTGTTAAATGTTTGTGCGGGGAATCTTCCAGTGATGTCATGATCTTAGGAGCTAACAATAACATATTTAAAATTGGGATCGAAATGCAAAACTGTTCGCAAAAGTAGGGTAAAATTAAACGCAATCTTTTAATCGCGATTTACGATGGTATGTTTTATGGGCGATGGTTTTGAAAAGCTAGTTAATAACTAGGTTTTGAGTTTTGTATCGGTTCTTCATGCATTATGTATAATTTTATGACTGTGTCCCTGCTTGATTAGGTTGCAAATGTAAAAGTTGCGAAACAGATGTGTTGTCAACTTGAAAGGTGTTGCCATTTATTTTCTGCCCGTCAGTAGGTGGCGGAACTTGTTACCGCGATAAAGGTTACTTTTCAACTTGTGTCTCTCGTAAGGAATTGCTTCGCAATTGCTGTGAATACCTGCCATGTTTTTTTATGGTCTCCCACTGCAAAAGAGTCTGCGGTCAACGTTCAGCAGCTAACCAAATGCATAAATATTAGATTCCAAATCAGTTTCAAAGCAAACTGTTTATGGTTGCTGAGATTTTATATAGCAAATTAACTCAGGTCTTTAGTGACGGCAGTATATAAATTTTTGTACGTTTTTGTACAAGCATTAAAAAGATGTTCCTGTATATAATTGTATACACATTTTTAGACAAGTGGCAGGATACAACGTAAATACATTGTAGTCAGAATTTGTATAGATGATGAGAGCTCGTCACTCTAAAAAAACACAATAAATTGGTTTTTAACTCCAATAAAGGTTTGTGCAACTCCTATTCCTTATTAGTGTATGGTGAACAGAAAATTAAGGAAAATTAATGAACAGACAGATAATAAAAGCAAAATTTTGCTTTCCGAGGTCGGGGGGGGGGAGTACCATAAATCGCCTCACCCCTGAAAATGCTTTACCAGGTAAGTCAGATTCGTGAACAGCCAAATTAATACACTCCCCGTAATCGTTGTTTTCACTACTATCCGAAAATACTTCCCTTTATTTACTGACTAAATATCATCAAAGCGGTAAAACGGAACTAGAACAGGAGGAAGAGGGGAAGTAACGTGATGGGTATTGTTGTCGATGCCTTGTAACAATTTATTTTTGCAAGATAGTGGTGAATAAGGCCGAGAACATTCATTCTTAAAGCTATATAATTGATCTAGAAGAGGAGGAAGTGACGTAAAAGGTGAGTCAAAAAGAGCGAGCGGGGTTCATTCTTTTGCACTGTAGCAAAGTAAAAGATCGAGCGTTCAGCACGGGAAAGGGTATTGTCGATTACGTACAAATAGTAACAATCGGCAACAAACTAAATATCACGTCATATCACTTTATTAAACGTTTTAAACTGGATTATTTTAAGTCTGTATAGCCTTTTTTTAGGGCATCTGCCTGCTAATCTTATGGTGAGATTTCAAATCCCTTCCAAGTTTGGAAATGGATTATCAAGTTTAAGACAGTTAGGAGGTATAGCTAACACAAGGCAGGTACAGTAAAACCTCGTTAGCTCAAACTCGCTTAAGTCAAACAATTTTGTGCTGTTTGGTTGGGCAATACAAAATTAACCTCGTTATCTCAAACAAATACCGGTTAACTCAAACTCCAGATGGTGATGTTTCTACCTGATACCATAGATTCTGTATCGCTTTTGTAACCGAAAAAGTAGTTCTGCTGTTTTTACTGAGGAATTACTAGTAATTTCACATATTAAACCAATCTGCACTTAGCAAACATTGGATGCAAAGATGAACTCGGTATTCCCTAGGCTAACTGCCTATCTTGTGTTTTCATGTATTTTCGTTTAACTCAAACTCCTCTTAACTCAAACTGCAATGCCAGTCTCGCTGGGGTTCGAGTTAGAGGTTTTACTGTATAACTAAAGTCATAATGATATACAGTAAATCATGGATTAAACGCCCATGGGCTTATGCAGTTAATTTGGCAAAAATGGGGGGGGGGGGGGGGGGTTAAATCAAGCATTATCAATTTTCTAACCCTTCTGGACATCTACACAATCTCTGAAAGGTTAATTTTTGCATTCTTTGAATTACTGTGAATAAGGGAGGAGTCATAGGGGAGAGATAGAGATCCTAGGCCTTTGTACAGGTGCTAGGACCCAAAGGAAGGGGCTACTATTACCCCAGGGAAGCAGAAGGGACCAGTAAGCATAGCAAGCAGTACTATCTTTATTCACAGCATGTAGCTTTAGTTAATTTTGCTGCAGAAAAACGACAATTTTAGGGGTGGGCGTTAACTGCACTATTTCATGATTTTGAGCTTAACAGCATTTTAGGGTCGTTTAATACATGATTTACGGTACATCACCTTCTTAGGTAGTGTATGGGTATAGAAATAATGAAATTAAGTTTTTATTACCTAATTTATATTTTACTCAGAAAAACCGTAAGAAAAAAAACCTTCTTTGCAATTTTGATCAGGCAATACAATACGAAAAATGCCATTCACTCCCATGTTATGACTGCCTATGTTAACCACTGTGTACAAACAAGCACATTAAAAAATTACACTCTCGTGATGAAGTCGGCTGAGCATCCAGTTTTTTAAAACAATTCTAGCTTCATTTCGACTTGCTGTGAATGCAGAGATGTGCGCAACACTAAAATAGTTCCAGTTTACTTAAAGCCAGCTAATTTTCGACAACTGCTACGGGTTTTTCTTCTTCAGGCTCAGGATGCGAGACTCCCAATCACCACCACCAGTCTAACTCCAACCATCTGGTTCGTTCAAATTTCCTTCACTCCTACTTGCTTCACAGTGGGCCGTGCATCAGCTCTCTTGGTCGTCGTTTTCACTTTCACTTCCCATGTGGAACGAGTCGTTTTCCTCTGTGCACGCTGCTCCTGGAAGAAAATTTTTCCACTTTGTCTAGAGTTTGCCACTAAATTCTGGGGTCACAATTTTAGCTATTTGTTTGAATGCAGGTTCTTCGATGTTCATCAGTTTACGGTAATTTCCTTCTCTTGGCAGTGCTGAGTAGCAATAACATCCAAAGCGCGTAGGTGTTCCTGTATGAAGGAGGAGGGGAGGGAAAATCGTAAAGAGAAAATTGGTTTCTCAGCAAATAAAGAACACTCCCGCAAAATCGGCGATCAGCCGCTGGACGGTCTGTGAACATCTCTAAGCTGGTTGTGGTGTTAGTAAATTTCCGTAGTATCAAGAACAAGGAAATTCAGCTTGATGAGTTATTATTATCTGAAAATCTGGACATTTTTATGTGCACTGGAACGTGGTTGAATGAAGATGATCCCACTCACTGCTGGTTTCCCAGGAACTATGTGGTGTACAGAAGAGACAGGCAAGGCAGAACAGGTGGAGTTCTGATTGCAGGGAAAGACTCGTTGCAGAGTGAGGAAATCATTGTCGAAAATTCTGAAGGAGTTGAAGCATGTTGGTGCAAAGTGAGGTGCAAAGTGACTGGCATCCGAGGTTTTTTGGTTTGTGTGCGTGTACAGGCCACAAGAGGTTTAAAGTGCAGTGGATGTGCTGTATGAGCAAGTTAGGGAAACAATACTCAGGAACAGTCGTAACGTGGTCATTGGAGGTGACTTTAACTTCCCAGACCTTAAGTGGCATGACAAGGGTTGGAGGAACTCCTGTGCTTCTATCAAACCTGAATCTCTTGAAAGAATGATGGATGAATTTGGTCTGGAGTAGATTGTTTAAGAACCCACAAGGGGTGAAAATTGCCTTGACTTGTTCTTTACTACATTAAGTTGTGCAAGGGAATCGGTCTCAGTTGAAGAGGGGGTCTCCGACCACTCACTCGTTAGAGTTGTTTTGCCAGCCTCTTTCCATATGGATAATGGGAATGTGAAATATACATGGAGATATAACAAAGCGGACTGGGCTAAAATTAACCAAGAGCTTGAAGATGTTTATATTGATTTTGAAAATTTAGCTCCCGAGAGATCAGTTGAGAAAAACTGGTCAGTGTTTAAGAGTAACTTGCTCCAAACTCCTCATGTCGCTACGAATCCTTCCAAAGACAAGCCATGGGTGAATCTTCAAGTTAAAAGAGTAGTCAGAAAGGGAAAAAGATTGAGGGAACAGGCAAGGAAATCCGGATCTAGTCATTCGTGGCTTAGAGCAAACAACCATAAAGAATTGGTTAAGAAACTGCTGCTGGAACGGAAGCAGGAATATATGGAGGGCTTAGGTGTTACCTTTACAAAGAACCCAAAGCGTTTTTGGGCTTTTGTCAAGAATGCAAATATACAGGAATGTGGCATCCCACCTATACTTTCTGAAGATGGCACACTTGTCACTGGAGACTCTGAAAGGGCGAATGAGTTTAACGGTTTCTTTGAATCTGTTTTTACTAGGCCCGATGCTGATGACCGGCTGCCGTTGTTTACGTCAAGAAGTAATGATGTAATGCCGGATTTCGAAATTGCATATGCTGGCGTGTTAAACCTCATTTCTACCCTCAAGGAGGGCAAGGCACCTGGTCCAGATGGCATTGTCAGTCGGATGGTTAAGGAGACACAGGCAGTACGTGCGCGGTATTTATTGCATATCTTTAGGCAGAGTTTGGGAGAGGGTGTTGTGCCGGAGGACTGGAGGATCGCTGCAGTGGTACCACTGCACAAGGGTGGAAAGAAGAATGTTGTGGGAAATTACCGTCCAGTCTCACTAACATCGATATGCTGCAAAATGTTGGAGTATATTCTTGTCAGCAACCTTGTAGCGCACTTAGAAATCAACGGTCTACTCTCGCAGCGACAGTTTGGCTTCCGTAAGGGATCTTCGTGCGAGCTGATGCTTCTGGACACGATACATAATATTGCTAGTGCACTAGATGAAGGAGCTACCGTTGACCTTGTAGCATTGGGCATGGCTAAAGCTTTTGACTCCGTGCCTCACGATTTGCTTCTTATGAAGCTTCAAGGCTATGGTGCATCAGCTGGTGTTGTGAACTGTTATCGTGCCTTCCTCCAAGACAGAAGACAGTTTGTTGTTGTAAATGGAAAAAGGTCAACTGAGGCTCCAGTCTTGTCTGGCGTGCCACAGGGATCCGTTAGTGGTCCTATTCTGTTTTTGATTTACATAAATGACTTGATTGAATCCATTCAGTCTGACAAAGCAGTGTTTGCAGATGATTCCACAGTGTTCAGACGCATTACGGAGGCGGCCGACAGAAGACAGCTGCAATTTGATTTGAATCGAATTGAAGAGTGGTGTAAAAAAATGGAGAATGAATCTCAGTCCTACCAAGACCAAAGTCTTAGCGGTGTCTAGAAAAAAGACTTGTCATTCCCGAGTATAAAATCGGAAATGATGCTTTGCAGGTGGTTGATAGACTATCTATTCTGGGAGTTCAAATTAACAATAGGCTAAACTGGAACGACCACGTCTCGAGCCTGTGCACAAAGGCCAACTCTGAAGCTCGCTTCATAAGCCGTGTTTTGGCTGGTACAACGACGCGCACTAGAGAGCTGGTTTTCAATGCTTTAGTTCGGTCAAAACTCAATTATTGCAGTGTGGTGTGGGACCCTGAAACTAGATTTTTGGTGGACATGCTTGAGAAAGTGCAACGCCGTGGCCCACGGATGTTATTCGGCAGATTCGATTCTGACACATGTGTCTCTGGTTTGCTGAACACTCTGGAATGGCAGCCGCTTGAGGTGCAAAGAAGGGATCGTCGACTAGGACTGTTCTAACGGGGATACTCTTTTAAACCAAGACGACTACATAAAAATTCCTAGCTATTTTGGGCGATGTGACCACCCGAAGAAGGCTAGCAGGGTGCAGTGTAATACAAATGTGCTTGCAGATTCTTTCTTTCCAAAAACTGGGAACGAGTTGACTACTGCAACTGTGAATGCCACAAGTTTTATAGCATTCAAAAAGTATTTACATTTACAACATGATTGTATACAGCGTCAACATTCTTGCAGTTAGTTTGTTTTAATGTTTTTTGGGCAATTCTTTGCCCTTTTCTGTGGATGTCGTTTTAATGTCTTTAGGCGCTACGACTAACTTAAAAATAAATAAATAAATATAGCATATGTGATTGGGTTGGACAATATGGCCGCTAGAAGCGCCGCTGATGCGATTGATTTGTCTTGTTGCCGCTTTCTGTTAACCGAGGGCAATACTTTCAATACAAAAGAATGCTGCCACTCTTCTTTGAAACACTTTTTGGATAAAAGAACACGTCGGTATTTACTGAAGAGCTATGTGCAGTCGCGAAATTTAATAGCTTTGTGGCGAGAGGCTATAAATTTATTTATTTGTACGTGCAAGTTATTTTCTAGGTGATTACTGGGATTAAGTTAGTGAACAACTAAGCTTTTTGTTGTCGCTAATTGGCAGTAGATGGCAGGACTAACAGTACAATATTCACCGATGCGATTTGCTTGGTCAATTACCGAACAGACCTCGGAAGTAATGAAATGGGCCACTCATGGCGGCCATTTTGTCTATCCCCCCTAATATTGTCGTAGGTTGGGCCGGATTGTTTACTGTCCGTGGCGATTCAATATCATTCAGAAGGCCACAGGAGCTGGCCTACTCGTATTTTGTGATGAACCCCTGTACATATGATGAGCGATCCTAGTGGTCACTGTACGCATTTCATGAATAAACAATTGAAAAAAAAAAACCGCTCGAATAAGAAAGAACAAGCGTCTGCCTTCTACTGTTGAGTAGATTATTTTTATATGATAACGAGTGCCTCAGCACCAGGAATATAGGATACTTTATAAAGGCCTGATGAGATTGAACTTTCTTGATGAGTGTTGGCACAATGATCTCAGCTGGCCGTTAGTTTATTTGATCTCGCCTAACAAAGCCAATAGTATAAGGGTGCATCAACTTGCCTTCGCCTTCTCGTAGCTAGAAGCTTGAAATCGTCTGAAATTCCAACATGGCGGTGGTTTTAGCTCTGCCAGCTCGCAACTAAATGAGTCAATATTTTAGTTAAGAAGCCACTGGGAAAATCGTTTCGTCAGGAGTAATTCTTTATCTTATTGTCACAGATTATAAGACTGAAAGTGTTCACTGAAACGATGTCGGATTGCTAATCCAGGTAGCGTTGTTACCATGGCGATTAAATTCTAGCTGCGAGAATGCAGACAAGTCGTGCATAAACGCGCCCTAACAGTTAAGTAGTCAGGACTTGGAGAACACTTCTGTTTAATAATTTACTGGAAAAATAAGGGATTCTGTTCTTGCCTTGTGGTATAATCTGAAGACAGCACCAAATTCATGAAGAAAAACAAAGCTGCCGTGACAAGTGTTTGTTGCTTATCAGACACGTCCTACTTTGGTAAAGTTTCGTATTTCGTTGAAAATCATCTAATTTCAACATTCTTCTCCACAGCTGGTATAGATACAGGCAAATCCAAGCATGCACTTAATTCTCCCACTACTCTCATAATTTTAGCAAAGAAATACTTAACTTAGTATTCTTCAGCTTGATAAGTGGAATACGATCATTAGCTTCCGAAACCAGCAATCCAATGAAGCAAGCAGTCTGCATTAAAGAATGGCCTTGAGAGGATACACAATACACTAGTGTGAGAAAAAAAGAACAGACAACTGCCCCGACTGGAACTCGAACCCAGGCCATCCCGTTCGAGTCCCAGTCGGGGCAGTTGTCTTTTCTTTCTTTCTCAGATTAGTGTACTATGTATCCTCACAAGGCCAGTCTTTACTGCAGACTGCTTGCTTCGTTTACCCTTTACCTTGTGATTTCTTTATTTGTTCATCAATCCAAGCCAGTGTAACTCGAGGATGTTGAAGCTAATTTGATACGGTACCTTAAAGCATAGAAAACCTTTCAACTAACTCAACAGAACATTCCAAAAGTATCTATTTGGCAGAAGTGACGTCACCTTTTACCTCGACCAATAATAGGGATCTAGGTAAGTTTGGTTAACACTGCACTGGAAAAAAACTAAAATGTTTTTGGTCAGTGTACTAAAAATGAGTCAAATACCAACCGACAGTCTTGCAGTATCATAACAGGAAAGAGCAATACGTTTCACTCAGCCAGCTCTTCTGTTGTACTTATCTGTCAGTCTCCCTTCACCCCATCCCATAATTTCTGAATGGTGCAAAAACAGTCCTCACTGAATGTAGTTCAGGTCTGTCCATACTAGACTACGTTGGTGGGATCAATTTGCAGATACTGGACTAAGGATCATAATGTATCATCTTCTCTCATATTATTACTTCGGAAACACGACTCAACAAATAGACTGGACACCATTTAAGAAAAACACTGCAGTGTTAATAGCTTTTAGGCCCTTATTAACCTACAGCCTGTCATCACACTCGAAAGTGGTTAGCATGTCAGCGGAATTCGTGTCTATGTGTTTCGGGAACAATAGGGCACCCTCCAAAGATCTCATTGTTCAAATGCTCCTAGGAATAACTCGACAAATTTTATTCCGACGTAAGTTAACCTATACAGCAGCTAACGTCAACATAGAAAAGATAACTGGCGTGCATAAAATTATGACCATGCTTCGTTCATATTAATGCGACCCTTGCTTTTGTAATCAGCAAATTTGGTCATTTCAGCAGTATAACCAGGGCCGTATTAAAACATTTTGGGGCCCGAGGCACCGATTTGGATCCGGGGCCCCAATCTACGTAGGGTAGGTGGGTGGCCCAGAAAAAACGGTAGACCTGAAAATGTCCAAGGGGTTTATTTAAAGTGAAAATGGGCACCAAGTTTCTGGATCAGAAATCCCATTCTGTCTAAAAAATTTGGTCAAATTTTGCGAAAAAAAACTTTAACGAATGTCAAACTGACCAACTATTTGTTCGGTCCGGTGCAGTCGCAATCATAGAAGGTACAACGGCCAATGGAAAACGTGTCTTTTCCACCATACGTAGACGTGTCACTCAGTGTGGAGCTATTTTGTTTGTTGTCAGAGAAGGAAATTAGTCGATAAGGTTAACAAAACTTAATCTAACTCCAACAAACCTGAGACAATCACGACATCACCATTAATAGAAAAAAAAATTGAAAAAAAATGTAAGTAGTCGCGGGGGCCCCTAGACTACCTGGGGCCCGAGGCAGCTGCCTCATTTGCCTTGTTAATCCGGCCCTGAATGAAGTCATGTCGACAAAACGATGCCTATCGATACTTGCCTAATTACTAGCTACTACTAGTTTCATAAAAACAAATTCTTCCATGTGGAGAATAAAACTTAAACTTTGTCGTTTAACCGTAGAACGTTCCTTTTGCTGGTTTGGGGGTTAGGACAACAAGAAGTGTAAATTCAGAGTTAACAATCATCATCAATACTATTTTAACGACAGAGTTTTCAACATTTTGGTTGTTGGGTGTCGTAAATTGTTGGGTTGTTGTTGTTTCTGTTGCTTTTTTTTTTTAGGAAGCACGAGCCCAAACTTTATATTTGGCTTACGACAATGAACACGATAACAGCACGAGTAAAGAACTGTCGTTTTTCCCACGGCGAAATATGTCGAGTTCGGTGGACTTAACGACAAAGACCAAGATGCACGTGCACCAATAAACAAACAAAACGAAATCTAAACGTCAATTACTTTGTAACTACGTGCAGTTAAAAATGTAATGTGGTTAAGGTAAGGTTTAAGTGAACCAAAGTCAAAACTGCAAAGGAACACGACTGAGCTTTCCTGTAAGGTTTCAGATACCACAGTGAATTGATGAAGTGTTAAGTCCACGTGAAACCTTACTGCTGTCCTCCAAACGGAACTAAGGCAAAAAAAAAAAATTGGATCATAAAACTTAATTGGGTTTTCGCTCTAGCAATTGCTAAGAAAAAAAAATAAATTTGATCAACTTAGACCAAAAAAAATGAGGTATCTCCCCAAAACAAAACATGTTAAGAATTCCCGCCAAGTTTTTCGGCCGTTTGAAGTCGTGACATCAAATGCCAAGGTTT
>JAHWFP010082489.1:10181-30919 GCA_023313725.1 Lithobius niger
AACATGGAAACAAAAGATGAAATAGCTGAATATACCGGTTATATTATGATTATTAGGATAGCCTGTCATTTGACAACAATCCAAATGCAGGAATTAAAGTCAAAGTGACGGGTGGCAACATCTACCAACAAAACCATCAACAGCATGTTGAAAGGTCAGCCGAAATAAAGCCTGCTGTGCACAACCAGGCCTGCGGGTGAATGTGCATCTGCGGGTGGTTGAGGACAGTGTGACAGTGTGGCTTCCTACTATAAACGAGACAGAAAGCCAATTGGGCTCGATAAGTGTCAGTATAGCAGGCTGAGTGGTAGGACTCCAGCCTTTGGATTCAAAGGTCGTGGGTTCGATTCCCCACTCAGGCAGTCTGACATTTAAGTCCAAAAACACGTAAATAGGTTTCCATCCGTATTTATTTGGGTTCCTACTAGACTGGCATTTGCTATGCCGGGTACAGCTAGTATGTATTAAAATTGCTCTCTCTCTGTGATGCCCCGTGCTCATGTAGTTTGTGACATATCAAAACTCCAAGGAATTTCCAAATGGACTTAGCAAGCAAAATTGCTCTCTCTCTCCTTCTGGTGCTATGGCTTCAGCTACGAGCGTATCAAACCTCCAAAGTGTATAGTAAACAGTATTTTGCCAGCAATAAATGGAAATTATGTGGTAATTTTACAAACAAGCCTTGAACAGCTTGAAACGTCCTCAGTAATGGTAACGTCTCTTGTGTGTGAAACCTGACCACCACTGTTCGAGTTCTGAATAAAAAATAAAAGCATAGCAGCTGGAAAGATTGATGAACTAAAAAGCAACAAAATATGAAGTCAAAACCAAGAATGTACATGTAATGTGAAGAGGTTTTTACATCACGTGTGCATGCGTCCAATACCATACACTATTTGTTTATTGGGACATGAGGGAATAAACTGCACATGCATACAAACATGACAAAGTGTGTGCTGCAGCATTTCGCTTAGGACCTCAACAAAATTCATTAGCTCAAATATTCAGGCGTTATTTTCACTCACATATGAATTTCATATGGCGGAATTCATAACGCGTCAAAGTGTTTCATTTCCTAATTGTTGATCACAATTTTTGCAGAATATTTTGGTATCTAATGTAGCATAAATATTTATTTTCATATCTGTGTAAGTGGCACAGTTTAACGATTGTTGTATTTCAACTTCAGCACTCTACACTCACACGCAAGTTTGTAGAGGTGATGACAGAATACAACAGGACACAAACGGATTATCGGGAGCGCTGCAAAGGACGCATTCAGAGACAACTAGAAATCAGTGAGTTATTTCAATGAATGAACATCTTCATTTGTTGCACAATGCAATTTTTGGATTTCAATACCTAACGCAATCTTCTTTGTTTTTCAGCTGGTAAAACGACCACCAATGAAGAACTGGAAGAAATGTTGGAAAGCGGAAATCCTGCCATCTTCACACAAGGGGTCAGTACATTTTTATAGTGTTGCATTTAGGAACTGGTCATTATGTATGTCTGAGGGGGGGGGGGAGGAATTGAAAATGTGACCTCAATGTTTTCAATGGTCCTCCCCTAGACCCTAAAAAACAACCTCATGTCTCATTAACCGCTTCCCAATTGTGTGAAAAATTAGCTATAACTTAAAGCATGTTCTTGAAAACATTCCAAGAAGTATTCTTTAAAACCACATTTGGAAAGAATATCATGATTCATGATGGTAGAATAACTCTTAATGTAAGGGATACATATTAGCATGAGAATGAATCAGCATGTCCATGCCCTTCACACACCAGCATGTGCAAAATGAAAAATACCCCTTGATGCAAAAACGTTTTTAGAAAGTGGTTTTTAAGAACTATTCACTCTATGACACGAGAAAGAATGTCAAAATCTCTAAAAACTTACATAATGAGGAGGGCCCCAATAAGCATGGAATTTTTAGAAATTTGACTGCTGAAAGTATCATTTTTGATGTCCAAAAATGACTATTTTTCCTCAGTTTGATCTCGTTGATGGGACTAAAAAATGTATGAACCTCCCTCGAGAAGGTCGAAAAAATCCGTGACCCCCCAAGAGAAAAATAGTGACCGGCCCCTTAATGAAAGATTTAAGAAATTATTGAAGTTTCTTGTGCGGATTCGCCATTAAAATAAACACCCTGCCTACAACTGAACTCAGGACTGGGATTCACTAGCTGGAAGCATTTCCACCTGCACTGCCAGGTTAACTTCTTGGCGTGCTAAGAACAGCTTAAGCTGTTTAACCTTTCTTCTTAGGGACTTAAGGCCACCGGGAGGAAAAGGGGAGAATGGTTGGTAATGTGCCACCCTCCCCATTTAAGTATAATGCTAGGAAACAAAATAATGGTTAAAATTAGTTCAAACATGCAAACAAATCTTTGAAATTACTCATTGTTTACCCACCAACCTTGTTACAAATTAGGAAAAGACAATGTTACAAAATGCAATGACTTTGAAGTATTTAAGTGGCTGAAAAGTAGGTAAATCCAGATGAAGTTATTCGGAAGGTGCACTAGATTTAATTAAATCTCCTCAACTGCATAAGTGATGCTGGATTTGCATTAGTAGTCGAGTACACCTTAACAGATAACGCGTACTGCAATATTATGCAGGTTGAAGCTCTGATTAATTTAAAATAATTGTTTAACCATTCTTCCTTATAAACTCTGAAACCCTTCTGTTACGACTACCAATCTTTCATGGTATTTTTTTGTTATATTTCTTTTATTTAGATTGAAATGGACACGCAACAGGCGAAACAGACTTTGGCTGACATAGAGGCCCGGCATAATGACATCATTAAATTAGAGAACAGTATCCGAGAGCTGCACGACATGTTCATGGATATGGCCATGCTGGTGGAAAGTCAGGTCAGTGCCTTGGATATTTTCTTAGGCCTATCCCGTCTTAACAATTTTCAGGTCAGCTCACAGGTTGGTAGTGTACATTCTTTTTAACTTGGTACCAAAAGTGCACATACTTTAACGACACAATACAGTAACAGTGCTAATAATGTTATGTTAACAAAACGATATAAAAATCTACACAAGTTACACTTAATCAGATTTGTTGGGGGCAGACAAATAAAAAAAAAATGGTTCATCAAAAAGTTATTAAAAAAAAAAAGAAACTTTCACTTAAATTTATCCAAAACGACTAAGAGCCCCTTGGCACTTCTGTTTGGCCGAACCGACCACCAAAATAGCTCTTCTCTTGGTTTATCTTGATACAGCGGATCTGGTTGACTTGGACTTTTACTGTTCGGAGTCAAAAGACTTGACTTTGCTACTAAGGCCACAAAAAAAAATTACCTTGGTTCTCACAAGTATACAAATCAATAGTCGATGAGGACGGGCGGCTTTTTAGTTTTATTTTTTTAACCTCTCAAAATGTGATGCGCTACACCTGTTTTTCTTTTAATGAGAGGGAGGGATGAGGAATTATTTTTTTTTAATTTCATTCTTATGGAGAGAGCTTCCTTACGAAATGGAATGAAGTAATTATGAAAAGGCTTATTTTGGTATCTGGTTTTAGCAGGCATCAAACACCGCCAAATTTCCGAGTTTATTGTGCACGCTTTGGCACCAACTATCAAGTAAATATTACATACTACAGTAAAAAAATGTTTTCAAATCAGAGAATTAGCGTGTTTTTGTATTTCTTTAACTTCAAGAGATGTTGCTTTTTTTTTGCGTTTGTTAAAATCAGATAAACTAATATTTGGACCACGATTGAAATCAAGAATTTTAACACTCAGGAGTTGGCAATATTAGCCAAGTTAACAAATAGCCATGGTGTTGTTGGGCATTCTTTGCCTGAACATAAAATAGCCTTCTTTTGTTGGCAGCCAGTGTAGATGGCAGTGCACAACTGCACTTTTAATACACAAAGTAAAGTGGAAAAAAACTAAAATGTGCGTCCTATTTTTTTTTCATCGAACTAGAAAAAAAAAGGACTATACGGCCTGGATTATTGATATAGGCGCTTATGAGAACAACATTGGTTTTTTTTGCAGCCTAATAAGAAGAAAGTTGAAATGAAAGAAAAAAAGCCAAAAATGTTCTTTGGCTTTTTTACAAACTCTGAATGTCTCACAGTGTCAGGATAGTGCGATTTTGAAAGAACTTTGCTTAACAGCTCACTTTATACTTTGAGGTTTGTCAATGTATTAAAGGTTAAAAATCCCTCTTTCCTCCTGTACCCTTTTTTGACTACAGTGCCCATTAAAAAAGTTAACCCAGGGTCAGAAAAAGGGCAAAATAGTCGAGTTGACTAACTTGTCAATGATTTCATGGTCTTGCAAGAATTTGTTTTGTTTATCTGTATGATTTGTTCTTGGGAGTTTTAGGAACTCTTTTCTGCTGCAGTAGGAGTTGGGTTGGGACTTTCAACTTTTCCACAGTTGAAAACAATACCTTCATTCAATAATTCACTAACTTCGTGGTGAATGAGTTAGCCAAACCAGAAGCAATATAAAGGATTATGGTATGCTTCCTTGTTCATTCTGGAGTTTGTCCTCCTGTCCGGAATGTTTAAATTTTTGCAAGAAGTACAGATGTATGACAAGATCGAGATGTGGAGTTTAACATCTCTGTAATGTGTAGCACAGTGGCAACCCGGACCACTGCACTTTGACTGATGTTGGCGCTAATGACCTCGTTGTCAATGCGCCATTAAGCCTCAATCCCCCCCTCCCCACCCATGCGGCCAAATGTGGAACGACAGATCATAACTATTTTCTGAGATAACCCACTTTAAAGATACGCTGTATAGTTTTTAACCCAATAGATACGTGCGAAAAATACAGCATTTCTGCATGCAACCGCGTTTCACGAGCGTGAGTGGTGAGCAGATGTCCTCTTTAGGCCAAACTGTGGTAGAAATGGCGTTCTTTGCTTCCTATATATATGTACCAGTGTGCCCGAAGGTTTCCCCTTTTAGCGTTCCATTGGTAAAATAAGATTCTGGTGATGTTGAATCAACTAGCCTGCAGTGGGCTAACGAAGCTTACAACTTCTCTCCCTGATAACCTTGTGACAGGGAACGGAATGTGAAGCGATAGTTACAATACAGTCACTCCCACGTCCGATGTCTACGCATTTATTACCTCCTGGTCAAACTGACTATCTCGTTTTTACCTTCCCTATTCATTAAGTTAGTTAGAGCTGGACTTCGACTACGGTATTGCATTAGGTTTAGCTAATCAACCCGTTTTTTTTATGCCAAGCTTTTTCTTGCTTTAAGACCTTTCAGTTGCTGTGTTACTTGACCTCTCAGTTCCATTGAAAATTGTGGAGTTGGTCCGCTTAGGCACACCTCCCCCTTACCAACTGACAGATAGAGGTTCTGATACAATACACTTTCATAATGATTCTATCGTCATTCATTAAAAACTATCAGGGATCATTGTGAGTAGGATGAAAGCACAACATTGAGGACCAAGACTCACAAAGAATTCTAACCACAGAATTTACAGCATAATTTTGTAGAATTTAACAGTGTTGAGGACGTTGTGTGGCCAAGTCCAATTCTAACCCTGGTTTCGTATAATTTGCACCTCATTGTGTCGTGGGGGCATCGTGTGACCAAGCTAAGTTCTGACTCTGCAAAATTTACAGCTCAATTTTGCGGAATTTATTGTGTTGAGGGTGTTGTGGTGGCCGAGTCCAATATTCTAACACATGCTTCGTGGAATTTGGGCTTCAACACTGTACATTCTACAATGTTATACTGTAAATTGTATAATTTTTGTGTGTCCCTCTTTCTGATCTCTCATTTTCATACCACCGTTACTTTCGTTTGGGACATATTGTGTATGATTGTTTACTAGAATTTTCAAATCTGTTTTAATTCTTCACCAAGAAGGTTACAGCAATAATATAAATGCATACTAAACTTGAACCATGTAACAAATTAAAAAAAGCAGGGAACATATATACGTATAAGGGCGTTTTACTTAAAAAATAATTTATATAATTAAAACTATTGCAGTTACGTAAAGTGTAAAGTTGCACTAAAAAAAAAGATGTTCCCTATCTATGTGTGACTCCCACAGAAAAATCGTTTCTAACGTACACACAGTTTTGACGGAATATAGCAATCCGTAATGGAAAGTTAAGATTCAGTATGATAGAAGAAGCACCTTGGAAAAAGTCAGCTCTAGAAAAGTGAATAAGACACTCCCAAGAAAACTCTACAACATCATTGTTGATGTGTGCACTGTACAAACTCTCCTTTTGTTTCTTGGTGGTTTCGTTGATAGCAAAGTGTTCCTTCAAAGTGGTGATATCGAGATGCGTTACAACAGCAGTTTTACACTGTATTGCACCAATTTGATAGCAATGTGCTTAAAAAGGTTGCAGAGAATTGTACTACCGTAAATCTTGTACTAAACGCCCATGGGCTTATACAGTAAATTTGTCACAAATATGGGGTAGGCGTTTACTCCACTAAATTCTGGATATCAACCCTTCTGGACATCTATTGCAGAAATTCGAAACTTTTGAACGATCTCTGGAAGGCCAATTTTTACAACCTCTTAATTGCGGACAAACTCCATTTACTCCACTATGGGCGTTTACTCCACTATTTCACGATTTTGACATTAAAGCATTTTAGTGGGGTGAGCATTAACTTCAACGGGCGTTTAATACACGATTTACGGTATACAATAAGATAACATTAACCCCCATAATTAGCATAATAAAAAATATAGAATTTCGATTATGTTGGGATGTCGTCATACCCGGTCGCCATGCCCGGATGTCGCCATGCCATTCCTGCTTTGTTGAAATGTAGAAATTTGCTGGGATTCTGGTGAGCTCTACCTTGGAAAGCTCTAACTAGTGTTTGTCACCCTGACAATTGCCTACAATATGGTGACTTTACACATTTGTAACGCAATAATTTTTTTATTTAGCTATAAATAAACTGTTAACAAAAAACCTTTATAAAAGCTCCTGACACAGCCTAAAAGTTTGTACCTGCCCAAAAATTACAGAGTTTTATTAGCTTGAACTTGTGGGTGTTGTCTTCTTTTCAGGGCTTGTATCCATCATAACCTTCAATTCCTCACAGATTAATCATCTTACTTATAAACTAGGAACATTCGTAAAGTAAATAACAAATGAAATAACAATAACCCCCCCACTTTTCACCACTTAATGGCAGTACGAGTCAGATACAGGATGACAAAATCGCGGAGTGGGAAATCCCACCGGATCTACGGTCCCAAGAAGCTTACATTCATATAACTAACTCAAAAAGTGTACCCTAGCTAACTAACTGCTGGACTGGCCTCGAAAACCACCAGTTCACTTTGACTTTGAGCCATCTTTCTACAGCTGAAATCAATTTGTAACCCATATAATTTTATAAGCCCGCACTTCATCAGGTGCATCTCAGCTTTGTAAGCCTTCAAATAAATGAAGTCTTTAGGAAATTGTGCACTCATGTACTTTTGTTGTCTTTTCTTTGCTAAGGGTAGTTTATAAGAGACCCTCAAATTCATCTTAATCTTTGCATCCCTAGAAAGTAAGTCTTTACAAGGGGTGCCTGACCAGGGACTCGAACCCAGGATTGTAATTCATACAATTTTACACTCCAGGGTTTGAGAATTTGCCATGGCTTCACATATGCAGAAAAACCTGTGCGAGAAAACTGGAGCTTTACATTTAATACCTGTTTGTAATTGCATTTTTTATTTTTTGTGGAACAGGGTGAAATGATTGATCGGATTGAATACAATGTTGAACATGCAGCTGATTACGTCAAGACTGCCACGGCCGACACAAAGAAAGCTCTTGCTTATCAGAGTAAAGCCAGGCGGGTAAGTGACAATACTAGTTAAGTGATTTTAACTATAAACACTTTAACCAGCTCAAAACCAGACTAGTTTCTGCAAGGTGAAAAATGGCAACTACTGCTTGTTTGGGTTCTGTTCTACTGAATGTTAGATACCCAAATTCCGACCTATTAATAGCAGTTGATTAACCAGTCTGGCTGTAGAGCGGGCATTGCAATGGAGCCGCCCGCGTCCTACTTGAACTGTTTAGCCCCAGGTGTTCAGTCATGGTGCAAATGGTGGCTGCCCGGCCTCTTCTTGTCAATTCTATACATCCGGGCAGAAAGACTGATGACCAGTATTGACTTGAGGATTGCCACGAGCACTTGCTCCTCCAGTGTAACACACACCCGCCCCCTAGACAGGCGGTCAAGATTATTTGGGATCTTAAACCATAACATATTCTTTAGGAATTGCCCAATTCTGAATGTTTAAAATGAAGCAAGCGTAATAAATTATTCTGGCTGCTGCAAATGGGTAGACTTAAGTAATAAGTCTAAATCATGCTACGATGCCTTTTAACTGTATTCTATGCTCATGGAGAACATAGAACTAAGTTTGGGAATGACAAAGTACCGAATTGATAGTGCCTTTGTTTCTATTTCTAACTCTTATTAATGCTTTCTCTAACTGCTTTGTTTGTCTTTGTCTTTGTCTTCTTTTTCCTTCTGCAGAAGAAAATTATGATAATGATCTGCGTCGGAGTCTTATGTGTTATACTGGCATCCACTGTGGCCAGCTACATTGGTCTGTGAGTCATCTTCCCCCATTGTAATGTACGTATTACATTCTATTTGTCATTTTCTTAAATGTGCTGTCTGTGTCATGATGCATGAGTACCTGTAGGCAACGCTGGTCCTGAAAAGCATACGTATGGAGATAGTCATACATTGATTATTATGGCTGTCTACAGCATTTTATATAATAAAAAGAAAGAATTTGACATTTACCAATTTTAGTTCCATTTCTTGGCACTAGATGTCGTTAGGAAAGTGTGTTAACTCATTTAACTTATATGTGTACATTTTTAATATTTTTCCTTAAATCGAACAAACATTTCATTAAGAGGGGGGAAATGTAACATCTTAAAACTGAGCACGTTATTTAAATTACAGTTATGTTAACACACAGTCTCGGACTGGCCCCTTCTGCCAATGCAGAAAGAGGGCCCATCCCTGGCCACAGGTCAGTTGCCTCCATGGAACTATGCTGGAAATTGGATTAAACAAAATATTTTGATATGATTTAAATCAGTTTACAATGTTGTGGCAAGAAGCCTAGCCAGTCCTGGTCCATATATATTACAAAATAGGGTACAAGTTTGATCCCAAGGTCCTGTAGTCTTAACGGGACTGCACACTTTGTCTTCGCACTCCCGTTTGGAAAAAGCTAACTGCAGCTGCACTGTTTGTGTCCACATTGGCAGTATGAAAATTATGTAGAGAAGTCAATTTGTGCGCTCATTTTGTGCTCATTGTACTGTACTTAAATTATTTTGAAGTGCAAATAAAATCAATCAGGAAAATTGTATTCAACAAATAATAGTAATATTGGGGGGGGGGGAGGGGCCCTTTTGAAGGAAATGGCAGGACACAAGAAATTACGGAGCATGACACACACTTTGCTAACAATGTTATCTAGTGGCAAAAAACGGTACTAAAAATGATACACCTCAAATTCTTTCTATTTACTGTATAAAATATTGTATGAAACGGATTTTAATTGTTCATTTAGAAAATAAAAAAAAATACCTATCATTGTAATAAAAAGTGTTAACAAAGGCTTAAAAAACTGGGATTGCATTCTCTTGAGCTGCGCCGGCTTAAGGCTGACCTGATTATCATCTACAAGATTCTACATCGCCATTACCTGTAGACTTGGCATTTTTCGAACTTAGCTATGTAGAATGGCCTCAAGACCACAGCCTTCAAATAACTATTCTCGAAACTAGGCTAGTGTGCTGACAAATTTCTTTGCTGTTCGAGTGGTCAATGTTTGGAATTCCCTAGATTAGAGAGTGGTTGGCATCATCAGCATATGCTTTCAAACGCTTCTTGGAAAATACTGACTTAAGTTTTGAAAGAGACCTTTTTTTTTGCAAGATTAGTATTGCTTTTTACTGGACCGTTTTTTTTTTTAGTTAGCCATGCATATACTGTATTTAAGACTAAACATTTTCCCTAACCATGAATTTTATTTTTGCTGGCTATATCAGTGACACCACGCGATCCTTACCAGACCAGTTGCTTCAGCAACAAACTTTATTATTTTTACCTTTTAAGTCTTAATGCTAAGAATGATTGATTAGGCCACAAAACAAATGGTTTTATTTTTGGGCGTTTATTTGCAAGTCGAAAAAGTAACCTGTTGACCAGATGCTTTATTTTTAATTTTGGTTACGAAGCAGCTACAGCAATTACGACTTGTGTGCCGTCTCAAACTTCGGCTGCACTACTAAGTTTACTACAGTAATCCTCTGAAAATATTACCTACTCAGTTTAAATCTAAGAAATTAATCTGAATTTCTAATGTAAATTGTTCAAAATATTCAAAATAGTGACTTTTGTGCGGGGCATTTTTTTATACAGAGTGTCCCAAAAGTCCCAGTTCAGCATCATAACTTTTGAAGGGGTTGAAAGAAGATAATGAAACCCTGGCAATGTAGATTTGGTTAAAGGATCTACCTTTGTGTACAACCGGCATTTCGCATGCCCCCTGGAGGAGCTTTAGGGGTCCCTACTCAGAAATTTCCAATGGAATGAGGGGTAAAGCCAGGAATACCTTATTTGAAAGGTCTTCATTAGGCAAGTAAAATGCCGCAATGAGAGCTTCGATACGATGAGCCCATCCAAAATGGCGGCCGGTCAAACACTACTACTTTCCTCTGTATCCCTGTGTTACTCAGGCTAAAGACATTGTAAGGGGACGTAGGTGGCAGCAAAATGCTTCGTTCAATTTGGTTGGATTACACCCACAACGTCTTTTGCAGTTTGCAATCCAGAGTGTGGGCCTCAATGCCCCCCCCCCACCCTTCCCCGCTAGTCCTTTGTAAGAACAGAGGTCCATGAGCACGTACCTTAAATTTGTAATTACTTTCAATCCTCTGAACGTTTGATGAACACAATGTTTAACTAATGGAAAATGTTCACCCTTCAAGTTTTACGTTTCATTTCGTCAATTTATGCAGATGCGAAGCAAGGTCGGTCAGATTATTATTACAAGAAAGCCCGAGGAGGGGGGGGGGGCACTGAGGCCTAGACTTTGAGTTTCAAACTGCAAACGATGTTGGGGTGTAATAATCAAATTGAGCGAAACATTTTGCTACCACCTAACATCCCTTTGCGACGTCTTTAGCCTGAGTAACACATAGGGATGGAGAGAAAAATCCTAATGTTTTGACTGGCCGCCATTTTGGATGTGCTCATCGTATCGAAGCTCTTATTGCAGCATTTTACTCGCCTATTGAAGACCTTTCAGATAAGGTATTCTTTCCCCCCTCCCCTCCTCCCCCTTCCATTGGAAATTTCTCATTTTGGGCCCCTGTGGCTCCTCCAGGGGGCATGCAAAATGCCGGGTGTACACAAAGGTAGTAGATCCTTTACCAAACCTACGTTGCCAGGGTCTCACTATCTTCTTTCAACCCCTTCAAATGTTACGAGGCTGGACGGGGCCTTTGGGACACCCTGTATTTGGTTTGAAAAAAAGCGAGTAAAGGCCCGAGAAGAAATGTTTTGTGCCGCCTAAACTCTATTTACGTGGGAACAGCCAGCTATCGACACCAAAGCTGCTTAACATACACTAGCATTGTAAACTCCGTGTACACGATGCACGAGCTATACAGTTTTGCCAAGCTAAGCGGGATCATCTTGCATGTGCTAACCTGAGCCGATCAGAATGAAGCCACGATGGACTTGTGGCAATGAACAAGCCAGTACAGTGCGTGTTGCTACATTCATGTAATTTATTACTCAGGTTTAACAAAATACTTGCACTGTGAGACAATCAGCACAGAGTTATGTCTGTATTGAATAATATGGGCCATGAAGTGGTGTGTATGCAAGACATAAATCATGATTCTTGCCTTTTTCCCCCCACCATTCAAAAAGAGCAAGCAATCGCTTATATGGAATTGAACCAGCGAGGAGGGTGGCTAGCTGGAGGTCTAGCAAGATGTCATTACTAGCTTGGAGCTTGGCTAACTTGCTGGCTGCCAAATTGAAAATAAAGTTAGGCTTATACAATGTTTTAAAATTCTCCAAAGTAATCTAACCAGATGGCATACAAGTATCAATGCATGACAGCCACCTACGTCCTACACTTCTACGTCTTAGTGTGGATTGCAGTTCTGTGTTATGAGGAGTTCATGCTTTGCACGGGAAGACTCTTTATTTTTAAACTGAAATGAAATATTAAATATAACTTAAATATCATTGAGCAACATGTCTTCCACTCATACTTTCTATCTGTTGCATGTTTATTTTATTACTCTTTACAAGGGTGTTCAAATGTATGTGCATGGTGAATATGTATGGTCAATTTATTGATACTAGTTTGAAATTGCAAACCAAGCATTGTGCTATAATGTCTCACAGTAGCTATACAAACATATAATTATTAAAACCAAACAAAAAAGAACACATACGTATGCCTGCCCACAGTTACAACATTTGTTTTTACTTTGAAGCTTATGCAAGTGGGATCCAGGTATACCTTCATTCCTAATACTAGCATTTTGCAAATGATGAAGCCAACAGGTTAATATATGGATGTGACTGAGACCACTAGTTGACAAGTCGAGACTGAATGTTCGAAGTATCGTTTAGTCTCGACTCAGTTTTGCCTTCCCGAAAAAAAAGAGTTGTAATTATTGTTATTTATTCAGTCAGGTGTTGTTCGTTCGTCTATGCTTTCTAAAATAACACACCTACATTGTTATCACCTTCACCCAACTCATTTTCATTTTCTTCATCATTAACCATTTGTATATTTCCTTTTGATGTCACATTAACTCCACATTTCTGATGATTCAACTACGGTATAAAATGATGTATCGCTTAGCTTATTACTGGTAACTGGTGCGTCTCAGGAAATTGAATCTAAAACCACAATTGAGGTTACGGATTGCAGTCTCCAGGCCAAAAGTTTATCACTTTCTCCTGGACAAAAAATGAGCACTTTCACTGCTGTTGCAACATGCAGTTGCCCTTCATCCTGCAGTTATGAGGGATTCTGTGTTTGGAAATCAGTTTTCACGGGGTAGCATTTTTAGGTAGCATTTTGGAGTAACGATCTAAAAACTAAGTTTGCAAATAAATGAGAAAAAAGGCATGCGTTAATGCCAGATTAAATCCAGATCACATATGTGAATGATTGCATAACCGTTGACTTTGCGTGATGGAGTAAACGCCTCCCTACACAAAAGTAAAGGTAGTGTAGGGTTATAGTGGATTTGAGGCCGCACCCGTTTTTTGCCAAATTGCTGCTGTGGGCCACGGTCGTTAAATAGGTGATTTATGATATCCCAAAAAATTGCATTTTTCATCTGCGATTATATCGAACTCAGGATCGGTACTAATTTTAACCTCGTACAAATTGGTGTTGACATCTGGTAATGTGATGGTACTTTTCTTAACTTAATGTGCATACAGAATAATGCTTTCCGGTCGTCAGTGCCAGCCATCTCGGGCTATGAATGCTTGGCCAATGGCCAGGACACAATAAAAGTGGGACGCTTGCATAGGCAGATTAATTTAGTGCAGCAGGCCACAACACCCAGCGAATTATGATGAAAAAGTGAGTAAGAATAATAAAGGTAGCAAAAACCCACCAACTTCTTGTTTTGGTGAGTACTGGTTAGTAGCGGAAGTCCAAGTAGGGTATTTCTTCATTCTCACACTTGTTCCTCACCTTGATATCTCGTTCATGTAGAGAAGTAGTTCCCTACTTCTTAATTAAATTAAATAGTTGCTATGGTCACACTACACAGTAAACTGGAATGTGAAGCAAAAAACTTTTAAGACAGTCAGGTTTTCCTTTACGATATTATTTCCAACCCTTGTAGCTCTAAAACAGCTCTATTCTTGTTTGCGTGAGAAAGCCAGGTTGAGTGAAGTTGGATACTTCTTCATGAAATCAAATTTTTCCTGTAGTCATACTCCTTCCTCACACTTGAGCAATATTTAGTGACAGCGGACATATGCTTCTTCACTGAATCAAATTATTTCCAGTCGTGTTACTTCCTAACACAGATTTCCTTGTTCGTAAGCTGAGAGAAAATTAGTTTACTGAAATAGGATATCTGCATCTTAATGAAATCAGTTTGTTCTTGCAGCCATATTCTTTACTTTGATTTTTTTGTTCAAGAACGAGTATATTCGGTTAATTCAAATTATTTCTATTGTCGCATCCTTCCTCATACTGATTTCCTTGTTCATATGATAAAAAGTATCATGATACATGATTCTTTCTTAAATCAATCTAGTCATAACCTTTCATCACACTGATATTCTTGTGCATGTAAGAGAGTCAAGTGAAATAGGACATTTCATTTTTGATGAAATAAACTTGTTCTTACAGCTCTATTAATTCTCTTAAAATGAGTTCTTTCTTCACAAGTTATAGTCAGATTTTGTGAACCAGAATTCTTTATCATTGAATCAAATTGTTCTCACAGCCGTATTACACTTTCCCACCGATTTCCTTGTTAATGTGGGAATGGGTCAGAGTTAATGTAGTTTGGTGATTAGGGTTTCCAGCCCGTGTACCCGGACGATTTACAGCCTCGAAAGCCTGGGATTTAGCAAAGCCCAATGCTCGGGTGTTTCGGGTTTAATATTGTGGTAAAACGGAGACGTTTTCGCTCCATCGTGGAGCATTTTCGCTCTAATAAAGAGCTTTTTTGTTAAAGACAAGTGCGATGCCTGTGAGCTACGAGGTGCCTGCGTGGCACCGACCGGTGATGGAACTCAGGCAATCAGGAAAGTCTCCTCATTCGCCCATTGCCATAGTAACCAGTGATGTTGCTTGTCTGCTCCTGATTCGAATACGGGCTGCATTCCAGCTTATCTGGTTGCTATGTTTCGCGAGCAGGAAACTTTACTTGTTTGCTGGAGTGTTGCAAGTTAATTCGAAACGAAACTTTAAAATGCTTCCTGAGGGTCCACTTTCAAAAATGTTATGCTTTTAACCAGTTTGGATTGCAATAGTAAATGTAATAATACATTTTCAAAAAAGTATTATGGATTAGAACCATCGGGGCGATATCTGATCGCCTTCAAAACTCCAGCTTATCATTCTTGATTAATGAAAACATTCTTGGCAAATGCTTATGCAGTAGTTCATCTTACGACGGTCTAGAATTTCACTTTTACAGTAGCAATACTTATGCCCCGTCTGCTCCCGTTAATATATTTTTTTAATGTATTATGAGCAATTTTGCGAGGTGAGACTTATGACCTCGCGTTGTGTCATGTTCAATTTTGTGAAAAACCCGGCTTTTACGTTTTTCAAATCCGAAAACCCAGGGTTGGCATTTAGGGCAGAGTTTGGAAAACTTGAGCGTGGTGCCCATTGGAGAGAAAATGACGTTTATTTCTGCATGTATTTCCTTGAGTTCATCCAGAATGTAAAACAAATATCAACGCAACTCTTATCTGGCAAAAACCCTTCCATTAGACAGAGGACATTGGGCAAAATGCAGCCATTGCCTCTCAATCCAAGATTCGTTTAGGAAAAGATATAAACATTGGTCGTTTCAGGATGACATAATACCACAACCTATAAAAGACGCAATGAACATTACTAGGCAGTACATTGGCATACGCTACTCTTCTACGAAAAGGATCATATCCAGTACAAGAGGTAACACATTCATCGTTGTTGGAAAAAACGATGGTGCTGAACTTGACTGTCCATCATAATGTGACCAATATGCCTCTAAGGATGATGGACTGCGAAGGGAGGGTTAGGTGAGCTACAAGATCACTGTTTCTGCACAACCATCACGTATATATTCGTTGAGGACTAAAGAAAAAAAACTAATGAGCATAGTGTGTTATTTCATGGTTTTTTAATAGAAATATTACCATGTGTTTGTAAACACCACAGATGATGTCCACATGTTTCATACAAAGTAATTTTTTATATAAAGATTTGTTTTATTTTTTTCAGATGAGAGTTGTGATGCTCATATTGATTTGGTAGATGGGCTAGTACACACTGCAACACTTGGAGGGACATTCCTGTGTAGGCTGTCACTGGACGTACAATATACTCGTCTTGCTGCTACTACAGTAGTTTTTAGGACATTTTTCAACACTTCTTTGGTTTTTAACTCTCTTTGTAACCAACCTCATGTTGAAATCCCCCATTTGAAAACTATGCTTCTTAATCCTGCCTCAAGGGTGAGTTCCGTAGCAGTATTTCCACAGAATTCAACGTCTCTGTCGGAAGCCTAAATGCTGTACACACTGTCAATAATTAATTCACTATTCTGTTACCCATGTGGATGACATGCGTGTTACCAAATTTTGGTTGGTATCTAACACTTTTTTATTAATTCTTGACAAGTAATGGAGGTTTTACCTATTTTTAGTATTAATGTTAGAATTTGCAATTTATATTGAAGATATGTAAATATGGGATTTTTTTCATGATTAATTGCTTACCGTTTTAGAGTATCTCATTGGGTACTTGTGATATTTTTGAAAAAGTCAGTTTTGATATAATTTGATGATTTCCCGTTAGTTTGTCGTTTGTTTTCATTCTGTTTACGATTGAGTTTTAACAAATTTTACTCTTGTTTCTTAGAGATGCATTTAAAATAAACCCTAATTACCTCTTTTCCATTTCCAAAAACAAAATTAAATTACCAGTAGTTATACCAAGAATATTTGCAATGTAGTTTTTGTATTTTGAGTTTTTACTGCTAGGATAATTAGGTAGGATAAGAAAGGCAGTCGTCATAGGCAGTTGAACGAGCTGGATTTGCTATGCAATTCTGTATCATAATGTAAAAAAAAATATCAATTAATGTTTGTTAATATCATTATTATATCCGTTTTGTTGTGAAAAGTAATATGTGGTATAAATAACACTCTACACTTTTAAAGATTGCTGTGTAGTTAGAATAGTCAATGGAGATAGAGAAATTTTGATTTTTAACGTCATCGTTTATCTCCATAGGCCTATAAAGTGTTAACATCTTTGGGTTTGGGAATTTTGTCGTCATCACAGCAGCTACTTAATTGGAGGATTTGCAGCTTTATGAACGATGTGATTGATTGAGCAATGTGATGTGAACGAAGTGATGTGATGTGATGTGATGTTCTGCTTCCCTTCATCGGTTGCAGTGGTAGAATGTTAGTTTCTAAAATGACAGAAATTTGGTTTGAGTTGCATCTGACTCTGTTGTGCCACTATAAATGTCTTTTTTTTTCAATTCATTTTTGATACTTGTATTTTAGTAACATGGTAATTAATCATGTAGTAATTCATTAGCAATAGTTGCACATTACGTTGATTCTTCACATAGCAATAAATTAAAGCCGGCTTGTTTTGAATTTTATGCTGCAGAAGCTTAGGGTGCATGCAACTGTGCAGCCATCAATAGTCTCTTTTCATAGATTGCAGTCATTTAATAAAATAATAACATTAGGAATCTCATAACACACTTTAGGGAATTTACTCCAAGCAGTTTTTATGATACGCCTAACGTGTTTTCGTAGCGTCACACAAAACCCTATGAAACTCATTCCTCGCATAAAGAAGTAGGTTAGGCAACTGGTTTAACCTAATCTATATTGACTACAGCATGACACAAAAGAAGAAAATACCCTAGTAGACCTGTAGTGATAATACGCAAATAGTGCATTAGGCCTATCGCAAAAACTGAGCGGGGATATTTTATACAGGTAACACCTTTTTTGTTTGAATCCAATATCTGTCAACTAAATTAACCGTTCAATCAATGACTGCCTTGCTAAAGTTGTTCTTAGCTTTGTGATTTGCATATTAATCTAATCATGTTGTTTTTAAGTTGTTTAAGAATGCCTCAAATGTGCTGCACAGTTGTTCACACAAGTTTGTTTTGTTGACTTGATAAACTGCACCTATTTTTGTACAGTTTCGATCACATTTTTAAATATGGATATTTTATGTATCATAATATTTTCATTAATTTTATTTACATCTTGGCTATTTTTCCATGGAGTTGTTGCTTTTTGCCGCGTTATCATGGAATAGGTTAGGATAGACTAGATATCCCCACCGTTGATAACACTAGCTTATGTATGTCATGTAGACGATCATCCTTAAAATATGGTACTAAATGAGATTAATATTTATCAATGGGAACTTGGTGCCCTACATGGGGTGACGTCATCTTCTCTGGTTACTCCCTCTAGTGATGGTTGAATAAAAACTGCATTTCAGTTGATAGATGCAGGTTTAAAAAAATACAAAGTGATGGAAACATCTATTTTCTAAGAAAAGTACTTGGAATTTTAAGACATTTTAGCATAAAAGACCTTAAGAATACACTTAGAGGGAATTGAAACATTATCATAGCAATTATGCCACATAGTTGTTACATGCAAATTGATAGCCCCAACTGTAAGTTAAAAATTAGCCGAAAAGTAACCTAGTAACTTAACGAAGCCCCAGTGTTTCACGAACAAAACTTAGGTACTGTTTAAAATTGCAGGAAGGTCTCGTGTATAATAAAATTAGACATGTCGTAGTTGAGGAATTTCAGACTGTCATTTTAAAAGAAAGGGTGAAGCATTTCTATACACAATTTATCCTTCCAGCCCGTAGTGTTGCCTTCTTACTGCGTTTCCCGTCTATTTTCTTCACTTCAGCTGTAGGACTTATCATGTTAAGTTACATTGTTAAAACATGCGCTGTATATCGTGGCTTTTGCTTATAAAAAGAGTAATGTTAACATATTTCATGACATATTACTATATCAAATGTCCCATGTCCCCTTCCAATGTACTAGACTCGATTAGTAGAGGTGTTGTTCAAAACCAGTTGATTAACTCCCTGAGGCTGAATACATTAAAAGGTCATAGGTTCCCAGCCACGTTTAGCACCATTATTTGAAAGGTTGGGATCCTTTGTTATTTGCCATGTTGAAATATTTGCTTGGTTTTCAAATGGCAGCTGGTGATAATCGGTCATTTTTGTTTTCCGTGCATTTAGTTATTTAAATGCTGTACGAGTTAACCACTTTCTAGCCAACAATTGTGTTGTTTAGAAATGCACCGTTTATGACGTCAGGTGTTTCATAGCACACCAGTGTGATGCGGCGGAAAGTGTTGCGAATGGTTTGGTTACTTTATCCTTCATTGGATGATATCTGAGATAAATATCTGAGATAAATATCAGTGCAGTTGCTGAAACCATAGCAGGTAAGCAGTGCCACCATTATGCAAGTTTGCCTTAATTGCACTAAATTTAAGACATCTGAGAACGAAATACAGAATCTGTGTCCATGTTTGGACCTACACGATTGCAGTTGACGCATTTCGCACTATTAATTCTTTCCGACGTCTGGTGTATTTGCCGATAATCCTTAAATGTTATGTGATCAGTCACTAATGCTAATTATTAATGCAGGCATGTCTCATTGCCTGTAGCAAATCCTTAATAAGCTTAATAGTTAATAGGAATTTGGTTCCCAGGTAAGGAACTCTACAGCAATACATTGATGTGGAATCTGCTAATGATTTCATATTCTACTAAGCGTCTTAGACCTGGGGATAACAAAAATCTGTCAGTACATATGCTAGCAAATAATGTATTTCTGTAAAGGCTGATGTGCAGTAATCCTTTGGCCAGCGTCTGTATATAGTTGGTAGGCTTGCACGTGTGAGTGGCACTGCTTACGTGTTGGATTTGGGATTGTACAGTGTAAGCTACGGTTAAAGAAATACAAATTCTGCAAGTTTCCTTTACAATTTATTTTTGTATTCAACCACTAAGCTGCTATAGCATTTAAATTTGTAATTGTGCACTACGTAGATATAGCAGCCGTGGATGTTTGGAAGTATTTTGGGAAAAAAAATTACTCTTTGTGTCTCTGATACATGTTTTGGCTTGAATCGTATTATTTTTAAATGAGAAACAGAAAGACTTGAAACAGAACGGGGCATCTGAAAGATGTTTTCATTTTTTTAAAGTTTGCAGATGGTCGTGAACGTAGGGGGCGTTGCCCTGCAATTGAATGATTTGGGGGGAGAGGAGGCATACAAATATTGTGTTGGGCTTAAAATTTTTGCATTCCATTTGTTCATCCCATAATTTTGATTTATTATCCACCCCATCTTTCATCAGTTGGTCACAATTTTCATTTTGTCACTTTTCCTATAAACCGTTTTTAAAATTTAAGGATTTTTAAAATCCATTTAGAAAGAAAATGAATATTTTATATGGATTTGTTGCATTTGTCCCATTACCACTGACCATTGACACTACTTGAATTTTCCATCTCCCATCCCCACCCCATTGTAAAGCTCGGCATAATACTTGAATGCCCACCAATTGTTTTTATTAGCCACATTATATTATTAACGTTATTTATTACCATTAACATTTATTATTGCTGCAATAGTCTGTTTGTTTTAGTTTTTAGATCTAATTCAGTGGTAATAACCTACTGAATTGCTAACCACGTATGAATATTTTCTAGTAGATCAATTTTTTCTAACTATGAACATATATGTTGTGAGAAAAGCACATGTAGTTAATTCTAGAAACAGTGCCTTTTACAGTTTATCAACTTCCATTATGCTAAAAGAAAAAAAAAGCTTTTACTGATTAAGATGTTACATAATAATAATAATAATATTGATATGTGTGTACATAATCATAGCTGG
>JAHWFP010082493.1:0-13582 GCA_023313725.1 Lithobius niger
TTCTAGCAATTCTGCGAACTTTCAACTGTGCAAACTGAAGCTTTATAGATTTATGAGGTATGCGTAATTCTAGTAATTCTGCGAACTTTCAAGTGTGAAAAATTAAGCTTGGTAGATTACGAGGTATACACATTTCTAGTAATTCTGCAAACTTTAGGTGTGCATATTCAAGCTATGCACATTTATGAGGTACTCGTATTTCTAATACTTCGCCGAACTTTCAAGTGTTCAGACTCAAGCTTTGTAGATTTATGAAATATACATATTTCTCGTAATTCTACGAACTTTCAAGTGTGAAAACTTAAGCTTGGTAGATTTATGATGTATACATATTTCTAGTAATTCTGCAAATTTTTAGTGTGCACAGTCAAGCTTTGCAGATTTATGAGGTGTGCGTATTTCTAGTAATTCTGCGGACTTTCAAGTGTGCAAACTGAAGATTAGTACATTTATGAAGCATACGTATTTCAAGTCATTTTCCGAACTTTCAAGTGTGCAAATTCAAGCTTTGTAGATGAGGTATACGTATTTCTAACAGTTCTGCTAACTTTAAAGTTTGCAAACTCATGCTTTGTAGATTTATGAGATCTCCGTATTTCTAGTGATTCTACGAAGCTTCTTATCACAGAGATGAAGTAGGCTAACAGCAAAAACATGCACGAGTAGTGTGTTAGTACAGAAACTACCTTTATGAACGTGTCATCCAACGGGTCAACGAGTCATATAACTTTGATTCGAACAGGATAACCAATGCTCAGGGTAGTAAAAGACTAGGTTATAAAGTCGGAGGTCTCCTGACCCTGAATGGTCCACCATATACTACAACCACTACACGAATGCAGGCACGGATTGTATAAGCAACCAAATTAAATTAACCTTTTATAACCTTGCTCTTGATTACGCCAGCGTTACGATTACGAAATAAAATAAACCTAAACCGGGATGTGGCCTGTTCTTCCATCCCGGTTGGCCATTGAACCTACATTGCAAGTCTCCAGTAAATATTAACACTTAAAATATTAAAAAGAAATTAATTAAAAACAAATACTAAGTTAACTTGGGAGCAGAACAAACTTTCAAATTTTAAACAAATATTTATTAACTCCGGATTGGAGGAAGGTGTTACTAAATCGGAGGAATAATAAATACGGATGCAAGCTTATTTACGTTTCCTTTTGGACTTATATGTCAGACTGCCTCAGCGGGGAATCGAACCCAGGACCTTTGAAATCAGGGGCCAAGGTCCTACCGCGTGAGCCATACTGACACGGCCAAAAGGAAACGTTCATAGGCAGTATTTAACACGCACACATATACATGGGGGGGGGGATTGAGGCTTAATGGCGCGTCGACAACTTGGTCATTAGCGCCAACCTCAGTCACAGTGCAGTGGTCCGAGTTGCCACTGCACCACACATTACAGAGATGTTATCCAAACCCCTAATCTAAATCTTGTCATACATCTGTACCTCCTGCAAAAATTGAAAAACACCGGACAGGAGGACAGGCTTATCGCCCAACTGACGCGCAATGTCATGCGGAAGATGGAACCGACGACGAACACCATCAAGATGGCGACAATCAACAAGTAAGTGCCGGACCGTAAGTGGCCGTCGACACCAAGAACATTCAGGAGGGTCAACCCCCCCCGCAAAAGGAAACAGTGAGTAAGTCGGGTGTGACCAATTCGCAAACGGGCCAACACAACCTCCTACATGTATCGTGTATATGTGTGCGTATTAAATGCTGCCTGTGGACGTTTCCTTTTGGCCATATCAGTATGTCTCATCGGTAGGACCTTGGCCTTTGATTACAAAGGTCCTGGGTTCGATTCCCCGCTGAGTCAGTCTAACATATAAGTCCAAAAGGCAACGTAAATAGGTTTGTATCCGTGTTTATTAAACCAATCTCGAGCCCATTGGCTTTCCGTCCCGTTTAAACTAAGTCGGAGGCTCATCGACGAATTTATGGACCAGCCATACTTTTTTAACTTACTACCGTTTCGCCCTTAACGATATACGTACTTATGTATTGTAGAATATAGCCATAGGACGAAAGAATCTGTCGTTAAATTCGACAGAGTAGTGATTTGGAAAAAGGATGAGTTCATGGAGTTCATGGACTAGTCCCACATGGAGTGTGCGAGTGGCTGACGTGTTAAGTGCGGATTTGGCACTGGTAGCGATTTGTCGAAGGAATGGTTTGAATTCAAGTCGCTTCACTCGAATGAAAGTAGTGCATAAAAGTGGCTCTCTTTTGGGTTTCTTGTGTATGAAGTGTACGAGTGGCCATATTGTTAACGATAGTGTTGTAGCGATTTGGAGGAGGACTGGTTCGAAAACGAATTGCTTCATTAGCATGAAAAGTATTAGTTCGTAAAGATGGTTTTCTTGTAGCCTATCTTGTGTACGAAGCGTACGAGTGGCCGTATCGTCCCCCCTCCCCCCGCCCCGCTCTGGAAACAGCCGGGGGGGGGGGTAGGAGATGAGGCTTAATGGCGCGTCGACAGCTTGACAGGTTCGCAGACGAGTTGCTCCACGAGAATGAAAAGTAACGCATAAAGGTGGTTTTCCGCTGAACACTTAGAGAGGGGGAGGATTGAGGAGGCTTAATAGCGTGTCGACAACTACGTCATTAACGCCAACCTCAGTCACAGTGCAGTGGTCCGGGTTGCCACTACACTACACATTACAGAGATGTTAAACGAACCTTAAATCTAGCGCTTATCGCACATCTGTATCTCCTGCAAAAATTAAAACAACTCCGGACAGGAGGATAGACTTATCGCCCAGTTGACGCATTAAGACTCGTGGAAGATGGAAACAGCGACGAACACCATGATGGTGTTCCATCGCACAGCACATGATCAACCGTAAGTGGCTGGTGACAATAATGGCATTCAGGAGGGAATTCCCCCCTCAAAAGGAAACAATGGGTTCGTTGGATGTGACCAATACGTCAACGGGCCAAAACCAACTCTTTTTCGGCCGCGACAAGATGACTGCCCATCCTGTACAGTGCCTTTTATAGCCGTGAAGGAAACCAAACAACGGATACGTGGGGATGGGGAGGAGTGGGGGTTGATCATTCCTAAACTTGGATGTAACTGATAGTCAATGTGTTGCAACGACTAATGGTTCCGCATTAGCAACAGAATGAGGGTTCAGGCATAGTGCAACCAAACTAGTATTCTGTTACAGGATATATTATCTAAATTAATTAGTGGAGGAGCCGTGTGCACGATTTCAGCTTCTAAGACTAGTTAATTGCGGCATTTTTAAGGGAGGGCAGGCAGAGTATATTTGTCAGAAAGCTATTGGGATTAGTAGAAAACGTACTTCGTTACTGTTGAAGAATTAATTTATGAGTGGGAGGAGAAACAGTGTTGAAAGGGCCTTCTGACCAGGCCGAAACTCACGATGACATACGAAGTACAAATATCAAATTTTCACCAACAAATTTGTGTGCCTTGTTCACAATAAAACCTCCAAAAAATGATTTTTAAAAATGATAAAAAATAACGGGAGGGACACGCCCTGTTAATGTATTTTATAATTTTTTTTATCATTTTTTTGAATTTTGTTGTAAACAAGACACAAAACTTTGTTGCTGAAAATTTGATATTAGTACTTCGTATGTCATCGTGAGTTTTGGCCTGGTCAGAAGGTACTTCAATACTGTACTTCGTTACATAATTTTAGTCCAACATTAAAGTTACTAACTTCATCCATTACTCTTGAACAATAGTACAGTTTGTTGGCATCATGGCAACATTACATTTGATGGCCTGAACTGAGTTACAGTGAACATATCAAGCTGCAGCCCATTTTTCTGTTTAAGACCTTTTCTTTTCTGGTTTTTATATATAAGCTTAAGAGTTGTCGAACGAACAACCAACTAGGGTCCTAGTTTGATTTCGTAATGGAAAAGTCTGCCCTTGAGTTTGGCGTTGAAGCTAAAACCGAGGCAGGGGAGGGGGAGAGGGGAGGGGGAGGGGACCGGGAAGTGGATTGGGAAAGATATACTAGGGCAGAGGTAGAGCAAGAGCCCTTCTTAAACCCCCTCCCCCAACCACTACCACTCCTCAAACACCCCCCCCCCCTCCGATCTCCTTCTATATTATGTTCGACCTGCCTCCTTCCTCCTCACTAGTGCTCTGTCTTGATGTAATAATCTTTGTCGACATCAAACGGCCGGGCTATAAGGTGGATAGTCAACATGAGCCCAGAGTTTGGTTGGCACAAGAAGAGATAAGCTGGAGCCTTCATCTCTATAATGGAAGTTGGCAATCTGCTAATTCCTGTGATGAGTTGACATTCGCTTCGGACAGACGGCTCTCAAATACTTAGACAACACTCATACAAGAACTTGTTTGTGAGCTTGCGCCGCCTGCCTTCTCCTCATACTCTGTATTACAGGGGCTGAGTCATCTATCTGTCTATCTTGTCTCTGGTTCTCTATATCACCGATTTTATAGATAGATAGAGAGTGAGCGAGTGGGTGGGTGGGAGAGAGAGAGAGAGAGAACTTTCATGACAACATTACGAAAAGGAAACGCAGCCTTCAAAGGCCCAATCGGCATCGTGCTCATCTTCAGAAAATCCCACAACTGAATTATAGCATGGTTGTTGTTGTTTTTTTTTTTTTTTTGTTGCTTGTTGTTGTTTTTTCCAGATTTTACCACTGGATGAAGCCAGAAGAAAGCCAATAATACTGATCGGTTGTTTACAGGAAACAAAATAACTGGCGGGAAATTCTAACAGCCTACGGAGCTAGGCCTCTGAAGTGATCAGGGTAATAGGTTACCCACTGAGGGTCTATTGACGTCACAAATTCAACCTAGGTTGAACCAAGGGTGAGAAACACTGGTGATGCTTTTAGCTACAATTCCGTTTTGATTCAGCGATTTTCTGTGTAGTTCCTATACACGATGTGCCACACTTTATTTTTATCATTTAGTTTTTTTTTTTCCGAAGTTTTGTGTTTCTCAACATTGCGTGAGTGCGCATCGATTTCGAACTTGGAAAACAGAAACGCGATTTTCTGTTAAGTTAATTTCCAGGGCATAAGGCATTTTTCAGGTTTATTAAGCACTTTTCCAGGCCTGGACTTTTATTTTCATTTTCCAGTACATTTCCAGATTTTCAACGACCCATACGAATCCTGCAGTCAAAGCCATAAAAAAGATGCGCCCCCCCCCCCCGGGGAAACGGGGGGTCAAGCCGGGGGTGGCATGAAGAATTCGTAGGGCCTTACCCAGGAGTGTCTATCATGATACCAGCCCATGTTCCATTTCTTAACAGGTCGCGAACGAGTGGTCGTATTTTCTTTCATGGTTCAAAACTCGACTGTGCAGAATTTTAGATAATAAATACGCGTCTAAAATACCTCTCATCTTGTGATTGGTCCATGCTAACTCCATCTGTCGAACAGCAGCGTTAAAACAATATTGAAATAAGGAAGACGTCTGACTTCCTTAAAACAAGGCCGCCCGATTCTCGCGCAGGTCGGAAACTTGATTCTCGTACCGTCACTTCACTAACATCCGATTTTCGCGATGCCGAATAAACTCTCTCTGTAATGTGTGGTGCAGTGGCAACCCGGACCACTGCACTGTGACTGAGGTTGGCGCTAATGACCAAGTTGTCGACGCGCCATTAAGCCTCAATCCCCCCCCCCCCCCAAGAAACTGGCCTGAAGCAGTGAAGGGAAAACCGTAACTTCATTCGCAGCAATTACAACATGGATACTTCCACGTCCTACAGACATGTACGCATTTATAATATTATATTCCTGGTATAACATAGTCCAACTTCTGTAGTTAGTATTTTGATGTAGACCTTTGATACTTTGATTTAACTACTTGACCTTAATTGTACAGCTAGTCAGAAAATACTTGAAATCGAGGGACAAAAGGTACTCGAAAACACGGGGCAAACAGTACTGGGGAACACTTGACCTGGGCAAATAATACTGGGAAACACCAGAAAAAAAATAAAATCGTATGCTGTACGAACCTGGGAGAAGCCGAAATTTCTTAAGGCACATTCTCTAGCCCCACTGAACAAGACGTCGAATGAAATGAAACTTTGTAGGGTTTCATTTGATGTTTCGCTTGTTGCTGTTCATTCTATAGACCTCCATGCAGCCACTAATTGACGAGAACTGACACAAGGAGGACTGACGTTTGCAACCCTGAATATTCGAGAAGCAGGTAAAGCTCCAAAATTGATTCAGTGGGGACAAGCCAGTCTGGTATAAGTCAAAACAACATAACACATTTTCGGTAAACCAATAAAAAAAAAAGAATAAAATCACAGCAAAAAGAGTTGACTTCAATAAGTACAAAAACTGACTAAAGAAAACCCAAGTGCAGGTTTTAAGTGAAGAAAGATAATCTTGGCATTCTTTAGTGAGTTTATGAGCTAAGTTTATGAGTTTATGAGCTAGGTTTACCTAAAGTGTATTATGTTCTTTAGGCTTAACTTTTTAGCTTTTATATTTTTATGCTTGAAAACTGGACGCAGTAGGCCTGAAACGTCACATCGGTTCTAATGTCGTAATTACATCTAGTATAAAGCCAAAACGTGATAAGATCTAGATTTGAGGTTTGTTTAACATCTCTGTCATGTGTGGCGCAGTGGCAACCCGGACCACTACATTGTGACGTAGGTTGGCGCTAATCACCTGGCTGTCGACGCGCTATTAAACCTCAATCCACTACCCCCACCCCTTCCAATAGGTGCAAAGTAAAAAGTCAGTAAGTCCTCATTATCTCATTACATCTGAGATGTCGACATTAAGCCTCAACCCCCTCCTCTCATTACATCAAACATTCGGGCAACAATATGCATTCGCAGCTTCTTAACAAGCAGTTATAGTACGTATGTTCCCCTCTTTCCACGGCCTTCTTTGATGGCCCCCCACAGTGGTGAACAAAGTTAGTTTAACCAAATAAAAAAAATCACAAGGTATTTTTAGTTAAAGTAAATAGTTAGCATTAAGGAGGGGGAGATTGAGGCTTAATGGCGCGCCGACAGCAAGGTTACTAGCGCCAACCTCAGTCACAGAATGCAGGACTGGCTTTGTGAGAACCCAAGATACAATAATATAAGAAAGAAAAGACAACTGCCCAGACCGTAATTCGAACGCAGGACATCCCGTATATCCCCTAGTAAGCGGAAAGTCTAGGGTTCGAGTCCCGGTCGGGGCAGTTGACGTTTCTTCTTCCTAGAATAGTGTATCTTGTATTTTCACAAGGTCAAAGTTCAGTGCAGATGTTTGCTTCGTTAGTTTGACTAGTTTGGATTAAATGAGTTTTATCTGTAGTTTACTTTTTCGAAAAAGGAGCGAAGTTTGTTTCCTTTCTTACCCATGGATTCGGGAATTTTCTGGCCAATGTATGTACATTTTGGGACATGACCGGTGAGTCCCGTGTAGTGTCGGGGGGGGGCCCCCACTAAACAAATAAGTAATCAGCGAACTTCGAAGGTGGAGGAATTTTTAAATTCAACGCAGACACAGGCCCCATTTTCTTTGCCGTCAGCAAGTGTAACATCCGACTCCCCCCCCCCAAGCCCCCACCCCGAAAAAACTTCGAAAGAACGAACGGAAACTTCCAACGAAGATTGAGTGACAAGAATTTCGGGAAAAATTCCATTCCCAAGAGGGTAGAAGGAAAGGAAAGACAGGATGTCGTCACACAAATCGACAGTAATTGGCCATCTCTCTCAGAACCGTTCGGAGTTATCTCGAAAGGTTTAAGAGGAGGGGTTTCAACTTTTCTTCTATTAAAGTCATGTCGAATTTCACTCCCATCTCACGTTCCATCTGGTTACATCAATTCCACACAATCGAACAAGACTAATCGAACGGCTCACGTGCATCTAGCCCTCCCACACCTCCATCGTCGCATGTCACCTTTTTTTTTACTTCCCCCCCCCCCCCTCCCACACTTCTCACTCTAAAGTGACGTGCTCAAACCACGCGTTCCTAAGTGTATGAGCAAATTTATTAGAACAGCGAATGGGTTGGAAGGGGGGAGGGATCCTTTGGGAGATTTTTGGCAGCCCTAAGTTTGTGATTGGCTGAAAAAATCTTGGACGTTAACCAATCACAGCACGTTTTCCGACTGTTTCTCCTCCCTTCCGTATAAGTATCCCCGTGGCCGAGTGCCAAAAAGATCTGCTTCTGCTTTCGCTACCGCCTACCTGTTGTGTTTCAAACAATTTAACAGCTAAAAAGAAATCGTTTTATTGATAATTGCGCCAGAGAAGCCATAAAAATCCATAAATCAAAAATTCAACGTTACAGCACCGCCACAACTGTTATCAAGAAACTAAAAAGCCAAACAGAAGTAAAAAAAACTATCGAAAATAGGTAAATGTTTACTTCGATACTCTTCGAATTATTTTAATGCTTTTTAATGTTTTGACGAAGCTTTTGTTTAGTCTTTTCATCACGTGATAACGACTTTTGTTTGTGCAGTTTATGGCTTTTCTGATATAACAATATTTTAACAATTTAAAATATCTATGGGTTTCAAACTTGAAATTAAATAATTTCCTTGCTTTAAATCAAAAGTCTATTGTTTCGACGATCGATTCACAAATTGAACAGCTGCGGGGCCCAAAGGTACAAAAATGAAGACGCAAGTGACAGGATCCAAGTAAGAATACGAGACTGAATCAAATTACTTCGTTTTTATTCATTAAAAATCACCAGTAGTAAAATCACAAGAACCCAGTTTAATATTGATCATTATTCGTTAATCACGAGTGGAAATCCGAACAGAATAAAAAATTCTCCGAGCTCTTGCACGAGGCGGTTTTATCAGCTTGGGAATGCAACGAGTGATGAGAAAAAATTAACTGTACTTAAACTAGGCTCGAGTGGTATTTGCAACGGCAATACCACGTTACATTATAAACAAGATGGAGGGACCAAGGCCAAAAATTTATCGATAATACCATATTATGTTGCTAATATTATTAGTGGTATTACCAAGCCACGACGAAGCAGATAAGGTAGAATAGAATAGAAGGTAGAATAGAAGGGGTCGGCCAGTAAGCTTACAGCTTTTTTTTAAGGTTAGCGGCAGATGTTAAGTGGAAGGTACCACCATCACTTCGGTTGTTTTTTGCCGCATGAGGGAGGAAACCGGAGTACCCAGAGGAAACCTTCGTGCAACGGGTGGGAAACAACCGGAGGAACACCTTTACATATACACTTCCCTTTACCAAGATCGAACTCGGCTCTGTAAGAAGTCAGAGATGTACAGCCAGGACCAAGACCCCTATCGAATCTGACGCCCCAGTGCTCGCGGCTACTGGTGTGCATGTGTGCTTCCAGTGGCTTGGTAATACCACTAATAATATTAGCCACATAATATGGTAATACCGATAAATTGTTGGCCTTGGTCCCTCCATCTTGTTTATAATGCAACGCGTTATTGCCGTTCCAAATACCACTCGAACCTAGTATAAGTACAGTTAAACTCGGCATTGTCGTATTTTAAAATTTGTTCAAGGTTATTAAGAAACGAAATTACGCCATAAATATTAGTAATATATGAAAAAACACAATACAACCAATATTGTGAATAGTTATGGGCGGCACGTGGCTGAAAAATTCAGATTTCATCATGAGTCTAGGAATTAAAACAGGGTCTTTGGATTGGACCTCCAAAGATACTAGAACACAATGCTAAATCGACATTAGCAGTGAGTTTCCGTAAACGGACGTTTATTATTCTATATTCTCATTTCCATTTTCCACAGCAATTCCAGACTATGAAGCGACCAAACACCAAAGTAAACGCTGCAAGCGCGAAGGAAGTAGACGAATAGAACATGGAAGCAGGCGAGCCACCACGCATTTGCTGTAGAAATGATAAAAGGAGCAACCACATTGTTTGAAAACGTGTGAAATTGGTAGCATGGTGTTTTTTTCACCATTTGTAGGCTACTTATTCGTTGCATTTTCGAAAAGAACTTTCACTATGGTATTTATACAAATGATGCTATATACTCGTAATATAGTGCTCGGAGCCACTAGTTCTAAAAATCAGGTTCTCTTATTGCTGCTGCTAAAAATTGGCTTAGCCATCCAACGAAAAATACGAATATCTCCGAAAATATTTGAGACAGGAATTTCATCTACGAACTCTTGAATTCTACGCACCGAAGGTCGTTTCACTATGAAATTTTAACCAAATCATAGCAAAATTTCGTACGTTATCGTACCCCAAACGGATACACACTCACGACGAAGAGACATACAGATACACAAAATCCAAATTTAGCCGCGTATTTAATCTCGCTCAAAGTTGTGAAAATATACGAATAAAAGCTGATAGCATCAATTTCACTTCTCTCCAACGTTCAACCCCTCATCTGTTAGAAAAATTCGTCACCAAAAGTTTTAATGTCGTAATTATATGAAACATTCGAGGCGGATGGATTCGACCAGAAGAGCTATGGCAACGCTAGGAGTTGGTTGGTGGGAAAAATCTTGGCAGTTAACCAATAAAAACGTCGTTTCCAACTCTTTCTCCTCCCTTCCGTATAATTTCACCGTTCGTTGTCTGCGCATGAGTGTACCTCCGTGTCTTAAGGCCCCGGAACAAGTTCAGATTCTTCGAATACTAAGCATTACGCAATATGTTTTCAAGAGTTAATTAATAAAAGGGGGGCCGGGGGCCACACGACATTCAAGAGAAAAATACCTCAATTGTTAAAACACACACATTTGCCTGTTATTCGTAGTCAGGTGGGAGGAGGGAGGGGCAAACAAAGCGTGAACAACAAACGTGTAAGAACAGTGACTACGCCGAAAGTTAGCTAACACCCACTGAATTTAGCGAGTTTCATTTCAGTGAGCCCTTCCGGCCCACTAAAAATAAATTAGTTTACAGCAAACCCTGACTAACCAGTGACGTCGTTGTGGATCTTACACCCATCAAGCGTACCTTATATGGGGGGGGGGGGGGGGGATTGAGGCTTAATGGCGCGTCGCAGCTTGGTTATATGGTTATGGAATTTTCACACATTGTTTGTTGCAGCTGGAGCGACTTCGTTATCAAGTACCTGTTCGGTACTTGATCTTTTAGGGAAAAAAAAACAAGAACTTTGCCGATATCTACTACTGTTGGTAACACTTTCAGATTGGTTGGTTTGTTAGGCTGAACAAAACATGATAACGACATGCTCTGTAATGCAAACTATACACACGAATTCAAATGCCGATAGAATAAACTTGACCGTAGCTTTAGTTGTGACAATCACTACCTGCAAGGCACACCGAAACACCGAACGTGTGAACTAGTAATGGCAATAGGCAGGATGGCATACACAAGTTACTTTGTGATGGAGATGACGTATAAGAAACAGTGTGGCATGTGCAACTGTGATATCAGTAGAAAGAGTATCTTTCTTCAGTGTAGCCTACAGCAGGTAACACAGTGCTGGGTGCTACTCTTGACGATATCAGTGGACAATGCACCATTTCGTGTATCTACGTCAGCCTATACCAGCCCTCCCGAGTGCGGGGTATGGTCATGAGGTGCCAGAAGCCAACGTCGCAAATAATGTAAGAAAAACGAAACCCGATACCACAAACAATGGTCAATGCTTCAATATCGACTCTTCAAATGGCTGCTGGTATCTCAGAAGGTACAAACATTCCCTATTCTACTAACTATAGTCCTTGCCAAGTACGATCCGAACACATATACCGGTGTTCTCACCTTTAAGCCCAAACCAGACTGGCTGCTCGCGGCTGCACGCCGACGCAGTATGGTGTAAAAAAGACTTCAATATTCGTCCTTAACGCAACACCAATGACACGATTTCTGCAATTTTGACCTTGTAGGCACGAAGTCACGCATAGCTTCGCACGAAATTTTCTTCTGTCTGGAGAGGCCTTTAGCCTTTGGTATGACAGATACACAACTCTGGCAGATTAGAGCTGTGCAATACGATGGCCAGATTGAAACTTGTCTCCTTGTAAGACTTTCAAGTGGCAAAAACCTCACGTTTCCACCGTTCGGGGTCGGGTCTTACAAGCGATACTTGAGCTAATTCCACAACAAACGGGCTCAGAAAGGAACAAAACAATATCGTGCAAAACTTCCAGAACAAGTCATATGAAACGTCTGAAACTAAATTTACCTCAAATGCTACAAGCATCGTCGTTTACGAGAAGAAGAGAGAACAAATTTCCAAGACTCTAGAGGCCGGGGGTTTCTAATCCCCAATTGCTCCTGCACGTCACGTTTGCCTTCCACGCACCGAGAAGCAAAGCAAACCAATAACATTATGATAAAAGAGCAAAAAAGTGTTTGTTGACCCGGGCGAATCCCAAACGGCGGGTGATGGAGATTGCAAAGAACCCGGGAGCGGCGAACAAACGAAGGGAGGAGGGGGGGGATTCGGGTGTGTATGTTACGTGGGGGCTGTTGTCACCGGCCCCCTCCACTTTCCAACCCCACAACAAAAACACCCTCGAAAACAGAAAATGAACGATCGTCATTAGCACGGTCTTAGAGCAGAGATCAGCGGCTCCGCAAAGACACCCTGCTTGTAAATTTGCCGAAAGTAAACCACGACTTAGGCGAAAGAAGGAAAGAAGTAAAGCTTGATGAAGAAAAAGCGTGATAGATAGACGAAAGAGACGAAAGGGGGAAAAAAATGCAGCACCACACGAAAGAGTAATATGATTTGTTTGCTGATCCCGGGACTGGCTGGCTGTAATTAAAGTCTGACCATGCTTCATTTAGGGTCGGTGCAATAACACGCACGCACACACACAGACAAACCATACCACCAAAAAAAAGCACATCTCTAGCTAAAGCTACAAATATCCTTGCTAGATGAGAGACACAATATTAGACTTAGGGGGAAAGTGTCTGATTTGGATGGGGAAGCTACAGCTATAGCAATTTGTACGGACAGAGAGAGAGAACTTTTTTTTTCTCTCCAGTCTCTCTGCTAATGTTTGAGTGGCTTGTTGAAGTTACGAAAGTTGCTGATTGCCAAGGATTGCGGAACACGCATGACAACCCTTTGATTCGGCGACAGCAGCAAATCTTAATGAGCTATACTATCAGGAGAAGAGCCGTCGCGTACCTAAAACAAAGTTCTGTAACTTTGGTTTGTCGGAGCGAGGCGAAAGGTGGTTTTTGGAAGTTACACCAAATGTTTGATTAATTTGTTTGGCTACGCATCAATTTTTGTAAGAAGTTAAAAAAAAAACACTTTCGATTGCGAAGACAAAAAGAAACAATTCAAGGTCGTTTAATTGTTTAATTCCTGTGACACTTGAAATTATTTGTGATATTATTACACCACACAAACTACGTTACAGCAAACTGTCTACAATGTTTTTGTTCGTTAGTGTGTTTTCCTTTTTATTTTTTATCTACAAGGGAAAAAAATCGATATTTCTAGATTTTGTTTTAAATGAAGATGATTGATTTTCGAAACGAAGGTAAGAAACAATAATATTGAAAATAAAAGCGAAAATTCCGTTTCCACTTCAGTAGTGCCTATGCAACACATCCTCAACATATCTTTGTTGTTAT
>JAHWFP010082500.1:0-10350 GCA_023313725.1 Lithobius niger
TATTTTTTAACTCTCTTTAATACAAAATAAACAATTAAAATCCGTTTCGTACAGCATTTTATGCAATAAAAGAAAATAATTTGAAGAAAAAATAAAAAAAAAATTACTAATTTTCGTACCAATCCATTTCTTGCCCTTAAATACCGTTATTAACAAAGCGTGTTAAAACGATTTAACTTGTATGTGTATATTTTAATTGTTTTCCCTCAAAAGTACAAACATGTTATACAAAACAAGCAAACTATAACTTCTGAGAAATGCACGAGTTATTTAAACTAGAGTGAGATTGAAACACTTTTCTAACAATGTTATGTAGTGACAAGAAATTATATTAAAATTAGTAAATATACAAATTCCTTCTTTTTATTGTATAAAATGCACGGATTTATTTTTTTAATTTAAGAAAGTGAAAAGGCTCTTAGTATAATAAATAAGTGTATAATCACCATATTTGTCTGTAGTTTTAGGTAAGAATGTTAATACTAAGAGCTATCCGGGAGATGTGCTAAATCGGTCTCACAAGGTTAAATCGCGGGAAAATCCACTGCAAACGATACGAGTTTTGCGGAACATGGCAGACCATGGCATTCTTGGTTTAAAGTCCGAAAGTTCGTCGTTGTTGGTGAGAGAAATAAAACTGTTGTTCTGTATATCGAAAGCTGAGCAACCAAAGAGTGATAACGAAGACTTATACACACAGCCACATACCTTCTTTTCTTGTTAAAGCGTCAGGGCGCTTGCCATTCTTATGATGCGGCATAATCCGACGCTCATTATTTATTGGATTCAATGCCGTAAATGCGTATTTTGTTGTTGTAGGCTAAAAAACAAACATTTTAAAATTTTTCCCTGTCATTTTAATCATCTTCAGCTGCAGTCTGACCTCGATTCTGCAGCTCAGTGGACCCGACAGAATTAATTGTGTATCAATATTTCAAAAACGGTTGTTCTTCACTTAGGATTTCACAATAACCACTTACTTCCTTTATACTCTAAACGGCCTTGCCATTCGTCGACAGTGTGCTGGTGGTGCAAAAAAGAACCTTATTCCATGAAATATGGACATACACCTGATCGACTAAACCGTGCCAGTGTTGCAAACGGTGCATCAAACACCAGCTGTACATAGCACGGGCTTCCGCTAGCTATATTATATTGACGAAACGTGATTTCTTTGTTGGTTGACGCGTGTGAAATACTGCTTTCTATTCACATTATGAAACACGTATTACGAAACAAATAAACAAATATCCATCTAGTATTCAGAGACAGTGAAACCAGTGTGCAGGTATCTAGACGAAAATAATATGAGTACTGGTCTTCAATGGAGTCCCCGGATGGTAGGACAGGTTTTGTTTATTTGTCTTGTTAATGGAGTATCATTGCTCTTGACACATCACAAGATTGGAAGATGTCAAACAACATCCTATTCACATGTGTTTCTAATGATCCCTTATTCAAAACCCACCACTCTTTCAGCTCTGAAGTCAAGCGAGAAATAACAACAAAACGAGAAAACGTTTGTTACGTCTTTCTCGGTTATACGGCTTAAGTTTTACACTTTTTTCGCAGTCTTCAAGTTTACAGTTTGAAGTTTGCATTGCACATAAAATATGTTTTTAAAAATTGCAATTGCTTTGGGGGAAAAACCACATTCATGGTATCGCGTTTGTGCAGAATGGTGACTTATTTGTTGTAGATGAACGGCAGCAATTTGGCTAAGGCTTCGTAATTACTGCACAACTCAACTTTAAATTATACCGATATTTTTTTTATAGAAACATAGGGATTTAGTTGTTGCTCTTCAGCTAACTAATTCCCGTCCCATTATCTCTCCTCCCCCGTTTACGCGTCACTGAGTTACACAACAAGCTTATATTGTGATTGTCGTGGAAACGACTCGGTTTCTATGGCAAATCGTACAAGAAAATAAGTATAAAAACTGTCAACACAAGTAATGAAGTTAGTTTCTAAGGACTTGAAATAACAAAAAATAAAAAAACAGGGTTTTTGTGCTGTGGATGTTTTTATTATGATAATAATAATAACATGTTGTCCTTTCCTTGTTTAGGAAAGGGCAACATGTTGACATTGATACCCAACAAAAATAGTAAAAAAACAATAAATCATAATGAATGTAGCAGACCACCAGGCCTCACTCAAGACGGTAACATCCATCTCAAATATTTAGCGAGGCAAAATACCTCCTTACCTCCGCTGTCTTTTAAAATTTTGTAATGTTGAGGTTGAGGAGGAATTTTCAGTTAACGATACCAATGTTTCTGTACCACAGTTACGTTGTAATCATCGTTGTAAGCTGACGAGGTAATGTGGCAGCTCACTTATGTTTGGACCCACAAACTTGGGTCGTCAAGTACAGATGTCGGAGTTTTTACTCACTATTTCTACTAACTGAAGGTATTCTTTTGCGTATTCAACCTATGCGCCTTATTCTGGATTTTCCTACCTAAACCAAGATTTTGTTTTTAGTGGGGGGGGGGGAGTGACAAGAAAAGGGTTGCCTGTTTTACATCACCATACAAACCAATATTTTCAGTTTTTATACACAAGAGTAGCATACCAGATCGGACGTGTAGCTTCAATAGTAAATAACTTAAATACCAGAGCGCAGCGAGCAAAGTACAGCCGAGTAGATATGAATTTCGCAAATGACCTGTGTGTCTGAGGGACTTAACCCCAACTTAGAACAAATTTACATTTCAACTTTTCCACGTCATGGTTTAAACTGTGACTAAATACGTGAACTGAAATTAAAAGCATCAATCTTTGTAATACTTCTACTAATCGTCACTGAGTTAGATTTGTAAACTTCCATTTCTTTTAATGTAGTGGAGGGTTTCGGTGGGTTTCGAAGTCGAATAAGGCAATTTGGAAGGCAATTTGGAAGATTGCTCCAACTTAGGACCCCGTCGTACGATAGTGGCCAATTTTAAACTAAATATGAGCTAACTAAACCTGCGTAAACTCAATCTAATTCGAAATAATATAAACTGGAGTAGTCATAACTGAAATAAAAACTAACATTTCTGCCTAATAACGGCGGTTTGCTCCAAATGAAAGGATGCAGCACTTAAGTGCTTGCTAGCAGGAAGCGAGGGAATAAGCAAAGAAATTTCTTTTAACGACACAAACAAGCCATGCGTTTCTTTATTACTGAGTGAAAATGTTGCACCTGCGTGCAAGCTTAACAGTTAACGGTATCACTGTCACTAGATGGCGCCACGGTAGAATATAAAGAATCCACTGTGGCGCCATCTAATGACAGTGACATCGTTGACTGTTACAGCTTGCACCCAGGTGGATGAGGATGTATCAAACTTTCATTCAATAATAAAGAGGTACTTGGCTTGCTTGTGTTGTTAAATGAAATTATTTGTTCATTCCCTCGCTTCCTGCAAGCAAGTGCTAGATAGCACTAGATAGTGCTAGATGGAGCTAAGATGGGGTACATGCATTTTGGTGAGACCCTGTTCCGACGTGACAGATGCCGGATTCAATGGAATGAGTTATATGAGTCGTTTGCTTTTTGCCTACTACTTATGGTTTACTCACTCCAGGTATGGTAAGGTGCACCTTCAAGCGCGGGGATTGTGTTGGGACAATTCCCGACCCAACGGCGTTTCCCGACCCAGATTATAAGTACATGTGTTTACCCTTGAAAATGGCGAATTCGTCCTCTAATTTTCATATGACTTTGTCGTATACCTTCCGTTTTAACTGGACTATCTCTCTTAAACCACGTACACTATTTACACTCTTCAAAATTGTAATATATTCGTGTAAAACATAAAGGAAGATTTAATGAGCGTTGTAAATGATTCGAAATAATATATGCGTAATTTCAAACTCGACGTCCGACGGCAGCGAAGTATATAATAGCCGCGAAGAATTACAGCGAACCGGGATAGTGGCATGAGTTATTAAAATGAATGCTCTTTGGCGTGTATGACATCATACATCATGTTTAGGAGTTAAAACACAGATTCTCGATATTTGCACTCTTCTCACGTAATATTTTAACGTGAGATTACCAACCCGTCATTGTTAAACTCAGCGTATCGCTAGGTTGATATGAGTGATTGTGTTGAAATAAGATTGTGTCGACTGAGTTGCACGACTATTTATTTATGGTAAACTCATACGAACAAGTTGCGTCAACAGTAAACGAATAACGAACCACTAATCACAATAACCACATACTACACGAAATAACATAGAATTCTGTAAGACTCGTTCAATGGCCACGTGTAGCCTGGCGGCAGACCTGTGCATTGTGTCCTTCCTCCCACACAGTGTCTGGATCCGGAATAAATTTGTGTGGGATGCAGAAGTATACTGCTTGTCGATCAAAATAGTTATGTATTAAGTGTATTACCCTTTCCTGACCACAATGATAGAGCAACGTTAACAGTGAAACGTTACTGTTATCGTTGTCCACAACTAACCGCCAGCGACTGGTGACACATAAGTAAAGCCAACCAGGTGCCTGCCGAGCAATAACTGCTAAGGTCCAATCCCATACACTGAGAAACATTTACACTAAGGTGAGTTAAATTGTGCAGGCTAAATGTTACAATGCTACATGTTAAAATTTTGTTTGCAATTTACTCGGCAAGATAAGTTCATTTTGAACTTATGCCGTTTTCAAGAATAAACATTATATAAAAACGAAATAAAAAATAAGTTCAATATTTTTCGATCAGTAGCGAATGCTTTTGCTTTCTTTCTGTATCAGCACCGAAGGAGACACTTGATTTTGATTGGGTAACGGACGCGTAGAGCAGACGGACAAAAACGGATATGTCCAATCGGAGATCGACAAGCGACGCAAGCTCTACGTCTTTCAGGCAAGCCACATTCGACAGGAGGGATGACGGATAAAACGATCGAATTATCGGATGTTCTGTGGCCAATTAGGAATTTGGACAATGAGCCACTCTGACCGTGGGTTATAACAGACTGACCTCTTACAAGAAACAGGTGGAGGAAAAACCCAGCTGTTAAAATCTGAAGAAACCCGTGAAAAGAATGAAGAGGACAGAAAAAACGGTGGAGGCCGGGAGTAGGAGGGTGAGACTGGAAGACCTAATAGAAGTCAGTGACCGGACATTGATGATACAACTATGATCTCTTCCTTCCTCTTTTGTGCAGACCTGACTATGTTGATACAGGAAAAGAAGAGGGTGTCTTGCTTGGGATTGTGCTGGCAAATTTTCTCGATTGAAACAATATAAGTGATGAAAGTGGCTGTTCCACTGAAGTTTCCGTTCTTTTCCATTAACACAGGTCGGGAAGATTAAACATTTGATTAATATTCTATAATCTACCAAATCTTATAAACGTTCGGTTGTTTTTTACAAAAAAGCTGCACTTTCCGATGTTTCTTGTATTTTGTTAAGATCACTCAAATGTTTGTTGTATATGAAAAGTTGTGTTAAGGCATTAACTATTTCGTTTAATGGCTTTCAAATTAAAAGTGGTGCCACATGTTATCTAGATTATCCACCAGTGATAAAGTGCATAATAATGCTTATTGTATTTCATGTTTTTTTTTGTTAAGTGAACTTCAGATTTTGAAACGCAGTTTTTTCGTATTCACTGATGAATGACAAACCCCATATTTTTCGTAATCACGACCAAATAGTAATAACGGAATAGTTTCCGATTATTCGTGCCCACATGCACAAGAATCGATCATTTAATCCAAATAGATTAATCGTGCAAAAGAGTCTTCTCATGTATGTTGCTGCGCCTAAATTTCGATTTACTCCAGGAACGGATTAGTCATGAAGGTGCACTGCCATCGTATAACCTAATGGCTTCCAACATAAAGTGATCACTAAGAATTGTTTTCAGGTAAACTTTTCTTACAAGCATTGCCTGCTCAACCTACACACTACAGGCCATTGCCTAATTGGGGGCGGGGAGGAGAGTTTAGGCTTATGGCGTGTCGACAGCTAGGTCTTTTGCACCAACCTCAGTCACAGTGCAGTGGTGCAGATGCCAATGCGCCGCAAAGATGTTAAACAAACCCCAAATCTAGATCTTATACTTGTGACTCCTATAAAAATTAAATATCCATGGACAGTACAGACTCATCGCCCAATTGATGTCCTCAGCCTAGCAGAAGAAGAAAACGGCAACGAACACCATGAAGATGGTGACAATATCTAGCACATGATGGACCGTATAAGTCACCGGTGACAACAATGACATTCAAGAGGGATAACCACCTCCTCCCCCCCCCCCAAAAAAAAGAAAGCACTGAGTAAGGCTGGTATGACCAATACGTAAGCGGGCCAAATTATGGGCTTCAATCTATATTTCGATTAAAAAAGTTAAGGAGCAGTTACCGCAAGAAGCTGATTTCTCTAAGAGTGCTTACACACTTGCTGCACCTGGCAATGGCAATACAGGTAATATCAGACATTCCAAAGATAACGCATTTTAACTAATACTACCCCAAAGAAGAAAGTTAGATGTAGGTAAAGAAGAGCCAAACTGTGTTCTGAACAGTGAGTGGCTGCTTTCTCGCGATGTAACAGATGTGCTACGTGCGGAGGGTGAAAAAAACGCGACTGGTATAATAGCAAATGGTAAAAAAAAAAGGAGATAACTGATAATCAAAATGATGTGTACGTTGGTGTGAATTTCACCGGCAGTGAGTTTCTGGCAACGAGTTTGGTTCGATTCCCGGCCAATGCAACATAAAAATATAGGGGGCTGGAAAATCAGTGGTCGTAGAAAGTCAAAATACTGATATAGTCGGATTAAGCTTGCTCGGATGGATTTTATGGTTCAGGAATAAAGTTGTAAGGAATGCTTACAAGCCTTAACAAGTTACTCCGGCTAACGTAGTTAATGGAATGGAGATGAATAATTGTGAAGGTTCAGGACAAACTTAAATAGGGGCTAGGATCAGTTTGGAAAGAATTCTAATAAAATAAGCCGAAATGCAGCAGGACTTAGGTCGGAAACCGTATCATCAGGGAGTGAGAGACATTTGTAATGCATAAACAGAGTTATACAGGTTACAGGCTTACAATAGCTACCCACGGAAATGCATGTGCATTCTTCGCCTTTATGGTGTATTGTTGAAGTTGGAAAACAAATTGTCAACAATCAATCATGGCACTCCTTTTGGCTAGGCAGACTGTAGTGACACATCTTGGGCACAAGGCTAACTGAGGTATAGCGCTTTAAAGGCGAACTTGAGGGGCAGCCCTACTGCGGAGCCTAGGGCGCATCTCTGCAGGATTTGGATTGATCGAGTATTTAGAATGTATATCATAATTATGTGGGGAGGGGTTGGGGCTTGCTAATCAGCTTTTTAAAGTGATGCATCTGCTTTTCTAACAGAATTTGTGATGACATAAAGACAATTTCGGAATTTTATACGAATTGTCCGTTGTTGTGATAGTGCATCCTTCTATCCTTCTTATATTATCTCACGTTAGCAGCAGCAACAGACGTCCGACGGCACCGCTCATGCAAGTAATATCTCTGAGTATTTAGTTTTTAATCTCTAAAGTAATACTGTGGCTTCCCGATTTAATTCATGGTATGAGGTGAGCTGGATTTCACAACCTGCTACCATGTAACACGTTCGATGTATTGCCTCTGCGCCAAAAGATTACTTATCTTTCATTTTCAGTAACAGACTGAAAATTTGGCTTCTTCAATGTTCCCGTCTTTTGCGGTTTTGAGGTCCCTGTGGGTCTCGGGGATGCGTTCCAATGGCGTGTCCACCTCAGCCCTTTCTGTCCACCCAGTGTCCACCCACTCCTGAATCTCGGGTCTTCACCAAAAATCGATGAGGATGGTGAGATTTATGGGTGCTAGGGGCGAGTCATCTACGGGTCTTGTCTAGCAAATGTGCTCAAGTTCTTGAAAGCGCTGAAAAGGTGGCAAAGCCCAGCGAGAAAATAAGGGTGATAGGGTGACAAATGACAAGATCTTGGGCCTGATACACCTTTTTGGTTGTGAAGTATAACACTGTTGATCTGCGGCAGGGAGTAGATACTACTTGTCTTGTATGATACTAGTATTTCCCAGTTGTATACTGGGGTACTTTGTACCTGACCGTTTTACTGTTAAGGATTCTAAACACTCCAACTCTCCTCCCATTTTCAGAATTAATACGGGCTAATCATTAACAATAAAAAGCAGGCAAATCCATTAGTAATTATGGCACAACTAAGTTTTTTTATTCTTTATTCAGCCTCAGTGTAAATATCTCTAGTCTTTGTCCTCCGTTAACCATTATCCCATTAAAACTCTATATTCCTCTTTCTCCTCGCTCCCTTTTAGTGGTACAATGCGCACTTGTCACGTAGGCGGCCTGAGTTTGATTTCCAGCCGATGCACCAAATTCTGCCACGATGGACACGCGACAATTAAAGCTTAAATAATTAAAACTTAATAATGGAAGTGGTAATTATGGCGTGCATATGAAAAAGGATAGCCGTTAATAATCTTTCTCAGATAGACTTAATGATTCAGGAATGATGTTAATAGGTGTTTGCCCGCCAATTACAAGAGAAAGCCGTCTAATCGACGCTAAATGATGAAATATGATGAAATATGCATTCTAGGACGTGATGTAACTTATATTTTGGCTTGGGAATTAAGGAGGAAATAATTCTATTAGTTACCCGAAAGTAAATGTTGACTTAGGACCATCGAGGCACAATCTGGAAGTAGGTTTGGAATGAACAATGTTCAATCAGTTCAGAATTTGCAATCAGTTACCATAGAGACACGATTCGTAACATTGTTTTACATCAAGATAGCGCTCGAGTTATATGTCGTTACATAGAACAGTGACCTCAAGGAGAGGCAAATTGAAGGCAAACGTCCATACTCAAGGCTTACCGAAATACAGCTGGCGTACCTGGAGCTAGGTAGTAATACTGCGGATGCTAGATGGATCTCTACACCGTGTTTCTATCTCCTTCTTCATCTACATTTATAATACGGAGCAGGCGGCCAAGTCACCGGCCACGTCATTTCGTTGTACAATCAAGTACCCCACCCTGTAGACGGAATTCGCCTTCAAATTCGGGTTGGGACACTTTTCCAACGTCTTCGAACAGATGCTGCCACTTACTTAATCTGCCATGCCGCCGTTTATTGACGGCCTTGAACTACAATTTCGGGTTATAACACTTTTTCCAAAGTCTTCGAAGAGATGACGCCACTTACCAGACCTGCCGCACCGTTTTGAGGTTATTGCTGAGGCACCAAAGCGGCCAACAAAGCTTTAGTCGCGTGGACTGTGCCATTGTCGGCGTTTGAGCTAAAAAAAACAAAAACAACCCGTGTCTACTAAACCAGACAACTTTAAACCAAACGACGATAGGTTCTTAACTTCGAGGCCCCTCGAAATTGGCAGCCTGATACGATGAAAAGGCGCATTTATTTCCTAAATGTTCACTTCCAGAAAGGAGTTAAATTATTTTTAAGTGGGCGGCAACAATCATTGCTTGCAACAATGTCGCAATGTACGGTACTAAAGTTAATTGTTTCAAAGGATTAACTTAAAGAGCAATTACATCCATTTTGACATGCATGCTTTACTTTTGGATCACTTACACAATAACTAAACACAAGAATTGCGGTAAGAATACGTTACGTACGTCCGATACAACAATTTAATTATTGCATCACCAAAACACGATACGGAGACCGCCATTGTTTTGCTGGAACGCGCAAAAATTAAATGCCGATAGATGTCACTTTTCGATTTCAACTCTCAGCCTTTTGAGAAAGCTCTATTGGCTGTGAGAGCTCAAGCGTCCGACGGCCTTAGCTGGCCACTACAACTGACGGCCAGCTAAGGCCGTCAGACACTCGAGTGCTCACATCCAATAGAGCTATCTTAATCGGCTGCGAGTCGAAATCGAAGATTGACATCAGTCGGCATTAATTTCTGCGCGTTCCAATAAACAATGGCGGTCTCCATGTCGTGTTTTGGTGATGCAATAATTAAATTGTTGTATCGGACGTAGTAACGTATTCGTACCGCAATTCTTTTTAGTTATTGTGTAAATGATCCAAAAGTAAAGCATGCATGTCAAAATGGTTGTAATACACTTAGTGGCAGGGGTGACCACATGGGAGGAACCTGAGGAGTAGCTCCTCATTCCCCCAAACAATAAGCCAGCTTGTAAAAACGAGAAGTTGGTATCATTATTATCGCAAAACGAATGATACAGAAGCTCGTCTGAAGCTAAACTACAAACCCCAGTCGGTCGCGACTGTTTTCCTGGGACCGATGGCCGTTGCCTGACCGGTCTCCATTCGTTCCTCAAAAGGAAAGAGGAAAAC